>LOEQ01014125.1:0-19037 GCA_001685075.1 Bramus lutescens | reverse complement strand
CACCCTTAAAACACCACATTACTAAATATCTCAGTCTCAATCAACTGCAAAAAAACATATCCTAGCAAAAAAGCTTCAGAAAAAAAAGCCAGGATTTATGTTTTCAAAAATTATGAGCTACTGTTTAAAGATTAGCTAACTTCTCTATGTCATGTTTAATAAACCAACTGTACTCAAGACATGACTTCCTAAAAAATAGGATTAACTTATCTCAAAGCTTTTCACTATATTGTAGAAGTTTCCAAATCTGATCCTCTTGATGACTTCTCTGTATTTTAAGTGTTCAATTAGAAAACATTAAGATATTTCTGTTCTATAAATAATAATAAAATAAAATAAAAAGGTTATGACATTCAAGTTGAGATGCCAAAAGTTCACATCAGTCCGTACATTTGAGATCTCACAGGTTGAAACAGGAGACATCACATTTATGACACCATCCAGGTTGTTCTGCTAAGATGACATTTTGTGAATTTCATACAGTTGTTCTTTAATCATCTTTAATGGTTTCATCACTTTTGTTGTATAATTACTTGATTATACTGTGGTTTAATATTAAACCCACCAATTGATTAAGGAGGCATTTACCTCCAAGCAGGTTTTTATCTTTGTCTGATTAAACTCTTAATGACAATTATTTTGGCCTTAATCAATAACATGAAAGTGAATATTAATTATGGCAATTTTCATTTGGAAACACTCTGCTAATGGTAATTATAATATGAGAATTATGTCTGTATAACCTTTTAAACAAAATCTCAAAAGTACAGGTTTTTAGCAGTTCTCCTAGAAACCATATTTTACCTCCATCCTTATCGTCGCTTCGGTTTACCAAGCACTTCATGTATCTTTGTGTAGTTGAATGGACACTTGTCCTTCCTTCTCTGCAGCTGAGAAGCAGAGGTGCACAGAGGGGCAGAAATTAGGTCTGAGAGTTCAGAAATGAGAGAAGTTAGAGCTAGAAACAGATTATGGCAGAGATGGAGAATGTGAAGTTAGGTTCGAAAAAGTAGACTATTCTAGGTACGTATTTTCCTGGGTGTTACATCTGGTTAGTGTGCTTTTTACTTTCTGTCCACTGTGAATAGAACAGCCACCTTGGCTATTACGTCTGCAACCATGACATTCTGTCAACCACGTGCTCAAGCAAACATATGTATAGCCCGCTGGAATTGTGAAAACATAAATATCTCTGCTGCTAAGCTGTTCTTTCAGATACTTTGTCAGATTATTCTAAAATATATACACATTATGAATATGTGATAGATACAGTGATATGTGATACTATGTAAATGTTCTTGCCATTAAGTCTCACAGATCATAACTTTTAAGTGTGTTTATTATTATATGCATATAATCAAATTTCCTTTACGATATAATTATTTTAGGTAATTGCAGTTGCTGATGGAAATGTCAACCTTAAAAATGTGTTAGTCATGACTCCATACTTTTTTGTTGTTTTTTTTTTTTTAAGACACGGTTTCTCTATGTAGCTTTGGAACCTGTTCTGGAACTCTCTCTGTAGACCAGGCTGGACTCGACCTCACAGAGATCCACCTGCCTCTGCCTCCCCTATGTTGGGTTTAAGAGTGTGTGCCAACACTGCCCATCTCCATTTTTTAAGTGATTAACAAACATGAAAACATTGGAGGAAGAATTATTTCCAGGTAATGAAAATAGATTAGAAGTCCTGGCAATAATTAGGCATGTGTGGTAAATAACACTATATATAGTATGTAGGATTGCATATTATTTTATTATCACCAGACTGTCCTTTTCAGATGATAATATCATGATAAATAGAAAGTAGAAAGTTATTGGAAGATTAAAAAAATTGTTACTCCTTTGGGAAATTACTAGAGGGCTTAAGCAGGACCAAAACCTTATGCTGCTACAAAATTCATAGACATTGAAAAACAAGAGACTCATTTAATCTAAAACTTTAAGGAGCAAACAAGATACAATTTCACACTTCATGCAACCATAGACATGGGAGATAGTTCACTCAAAAGTGTAGCTCAGTTTGTGATTCTTTTTATATATCTGGTTATGTTTAAGAATATTTTTTAGATTTCCACGGTGTTTCACAAATGTAAATCAAACATTGAGAAGGATGAGGATTGAGCACCAAGAATTCAAAGCTGGCCTAGGCTACATCGGGAGATGGTGTCTCAACAAACAAACGATCCTCAAATAACACAAGCAGCATTTTTCCCTTTAAATTTCTTATTATTCTCTGTGATGTGACGGTAGCTGATATTAAGTTTAAATTTAATTTACCAGGTCAGGCTGAAGAACATCCAATGACTATAAAAGCTGTTCTGAAAAAGTCTATATGCCTGGTGCAGCAGGAGAAGTTTATAATCTCCACACTCCAGACATGAAAACACAAGGACTGGGAACGTAAAGCCAGTTGTAGCGCATCAGAAATATGAGGTCAACCTGTGCATTGCCAGCAAGATTTGTCTGAAAAATCCAAGTGTTCTAAATTTGGAAACAAACTCACGATAATGAAGCTGATGAATCATATGACAATGTTAAGTTTGTATGTAGACGCTATATATGTATAAATAACTGTAAAAATTATTCAAACCAATAAATCAAAGGATAATCAAAAGCCCCAAACAAACTTTATGGTTATAATATGTATATATAATTTGTTCAATCCATTTTAAAGTGATCAACATAAAAATTTATGCTATGTGTGATTTTGATCATAGTAAAATCAAGACGATTAAATATATAAATATTTAAAGACAAAAGGAAATAAATGAAAAGTTTCAGAATATGTAATTTAAGAGAAACCAGTACTATACATTGCCAATATTTAAATTATTTAAAATATTATGGATGTTATTAACAAGAGAAGAATTTATTAATTGGTACATTCCTTGTCTTTTTCTGTGGCATTATCTTGAATGTCTCATTTTATACAGCAGAGTGTCTATACTGTGAAACAGTGAATACAAATATTGCCAAAGAAAGACCAGAAAGACATGGGTCTCCATGCCAGGGACCTACTGACACATGTCTGGCCATGGGAGGGGCAGAGTCCAGAATTCCTTTCTTATATCCTTGACTCTAACCTAGAACCCCATGCCTGAAGCTACAAAGTTCTTCTGGTTGCTGTGGTTGAAACCCCTTTCCCTTAGTTCAAAGACGTTATCATTAGCTTTCTGTTTCCGATGGTTTCTTTCACTGTTTAAGTTTTTTTTTGTTTGTTTGTTTTTTACACAGGGTGATGGGTTTGGTCCTGGGCCAGACTTTGTTGACTCCCCATGGAAGCCCTTACCCACTGGGAGAAGTGGAAGAGGGGGTGGGCTGGGGGTNGAGAAGGTTAGGAGGGGGATTGGGAGGGAGAATTGTGGTTAGAATGTAAAATAAAGACAAAATACAAAATATAAAAATTCATTTTCACAAGCTTAGCTAGGAGGGGTCTTGCCTTGAGGTGACCACTCTATTACATTTAGCTCCATTAAACTTCCTGGTGCATGCTCCCTTTTTTCTCAAACTATATATTACATATTTTTTCTTGCTCAGTTTGTTCTTTTTCATTATAGAACTATACAAGAGTATACACAACACCACTGTCTTAAAATCCCTGTTAACACCATCAATCCAAAACTCTTCAATTTAGCTTCAGGCAGAATTTTGCACAAGAGTAGAAAGCGGCTACAATGTTATCCAAACTATCAGAAGAAGTCTCTAAACTACTCACTAATACTCTCCTCCTCTGAAACCTCTTGAAGCAGGTACTCATAATCTGCATTGCTTTCAGCACCACTGTCTTCTATGTTTCTCCTTGTTTGTCCCTTTCCATATGAAGCATTCAACTGCTTTTCTACTCCGAAGTCATCCAGAAGTCCACATTCTGCCCACAAGCAGCATGGTCAGGGCTATCACAGCAATAACTTCTGCCTTAGTAAGTGTTCTCTTACTGTGAAGAGACGCCATGTTCACCTCTAAAAAGAAAGCATTACAGTTTTAGAAGTTTAAAGTGTTACTGTCATGGTGGGGGCATGGTGGCAAACAGGCATGTTGCTGGAGGAGAAGCTGAGAGCTCTGCATCTGGATCCATAAAGAGCAGGAAGAGAGAGACTCTGGCCTTGGAATGGGCTTTTTGAATCCCTATAGCCCATGTATAGAGACACACTTCCTCAACAAGGCCAAAATCCTTTCAAAGAATGCCACTCCTTGGTGATTAAGTATTCAAATCTATGAGTCTGTGGAGGACATTCTCATTCAAACCACCATATGCTCCTTCGAGTCCTCCCAGTTCCTCTTGATCTCCCCCAGTGGGATCTACTTTCTTTTGGTCTCACATCAGAAAAAAAAAGCACAAATAGGCTTCTAAGGGTTAATAAAAAATAATAAAGTATAGTATAATAAGATAAAAATTCCATAACATTGGAAGTGGACAAGACAAACAAAGAATCAAGGAAAAGAGCCCAAGATAAAGCACAAGAATCAGAGACCCACTTATTCACATACTCAGGGTTCCAATAAAAGTATTTAACTAGAAACCATAATTTATTTGGAGGGGAACAGACGCAGACACATGCAGACCCTGGGCATCTTGCTTTAATCTTTGTGACTTTACATGAGCTTTTTTCATTTTGCTACAGAAGGCCTTGCTTTCTTGATGCCTATGGTTGGTACACTCACTGATTTCATTTCTTCTTCATAGCCCTTGATCCTGAAAGGAGGGGTTAGAAAAAGTGCTTCTCAACTATTCCATGCTGTGATCCCTGCATTAGAGTTCCTTAAATTGTGGTGACCCCACAAATTATTTTGTTGTTTCTTTATAACTGTAATTTTTCTACTGTTATAAATTATAACATAAATATCAGATATGCAGGATATGATATTTGATTCCTGTGGTGGTCACAACCCATAGATTAAGAACCTCTGGGTTAGATATGCCTTATCTGTCTTTCTGTGTCTTTCATGGTGTTCTTTGTTTGTTTGTTTTTGGTCCATCCATTTACCCTTAAATTTCATGATGTAATTATTTTAAAGACTGAGAAATACTCCATTTTATAAATGTACCATATTTTCTTAATACAGTTTTTTTTTGGTTGAGGGACATTTTGGTTGTTTCTAGTTTCTGGCTATTATGAATAGAGTGGCAATGAACATGTTTGAGAAAGTGTCTCTGAGTGTCCTTTGAGTATATGCCCAAGAGTTTTGCTTTAGTTAGGGTTTTATTGCTGTGAAGAGATACCATGACCATGGCAACTCTTATAAGGAAAATATTTAATAGGGGTTGTCTTACAGGTTCGGAGGTTTAGTCCTTTATCATAATGATGGAAAGCATGGTGACATGCAAGCTTACATGTTGCTGGAAAAGGAACCAAGAGTTCTGCATCCAGATGAGCATGCAACAGGACGAAAAAGATATTGGGTCTGGCTTGGACATTTGAAGCCTCAAGGCCCACCTGCAGTGATACACTTCTAATAAATCCACAGATATTCTAATATTGTTACTCAATGATGACTGGTATTCAAACATATTAAACTATGGAGGCCATTCCTATTCAAACCACTGCAAGCAATATTGCTGAATGATGTGGGACACCCTTCTGTATACTGTGAATATGTCTTATTACCATTGGTTAATGAGGAGGCTGATTTGATTAGTAACCAGGCAGAATAGGGTCAGGTAGAAAATCCAAGTTGAGAGATAGGGAGACAAAAGATGGAGTTGGAGAGATGTCAGCAGCCACCAAAGAAGCAAGATGTGAGGTAATATAGACTAACAAAAATGGATTAATTTAAATTGTTAAGAGCTAGTTAGTAAAAAGCCTGAGCTAATAGGACAGTTTGTAATTGATATTGAGCCTCTTAGTAGTTTTTGAAAAGTAGCTGGGGTACTAGGTGGGAAGTGAAATCCTCCTGCTACAACAGAATATTGAGGCTGACATATTCACAGCTTCTTGAGAAACTACCACACTAATTTTCATAATGGCTAACAAGTTTGCATGCCCACAAGCAATGGATAAGTATTCTTCTTGCTCCACAGCCTTGATAGAATGAGCTGTCATTTGTTTTACTAATCTTAGTCATTCTGATGGGTATAAGGAGAAGACTCAACACAGTTTTAATTTGCATTTACCTGATGACTAAGAATGCTGAACATAATTTTGTTTCTACCATTTGAGTTGATTTCTTGATAATTAATATTAAGGCTTGTTTTTTCACTCATGTTTTAAAATTCAGTTTAAAGATCTTTTCAAATATATCCAGCTTCAGCTGTGTAAACATCTGGCAGTATATGCAACAAGATTGAGAATTAATAATTTTATTTGACTTCCTAATGATTTTTTTCTCATGTAAAGAATTGACATGTATTTTGAACTTATATAGGTCACAAAAATATCAATAAAATGCACACATTACATCATTTCTAACTATGCAGAAGGCAAAGAAAGCCTAAGATCCAAAACTCAGCAAGGGTGTGAAAAAATGGTGGAAGTTTCCTGAAAATATGAAAGTCGACAAAAACATCTCTACAAACATAAAAGTGAACAGAATCTTAAGGACCTGTAAGACCATCAGGCTAAGTGATGTATGCATCATGAAAACCTGGCAAGGAGAAGAAAGGAAGGTACCAAAAGTAGCAAAAACTGAATTAACAAAGGTTAAAACTTACCAAATATTAGCATCGATGTATACTGTTTTAAAGTTCATTGTAAGCAAAGGAAGGTAACTAGAGGATAATACAATCAACTGAGGTTTTAGTTAAAGACTGCTATGACAAAGAGTAAACCAATGTAAATGTTGACTAATTACTCAGCCAGAAACTCAGTAAAATAAGTATATCTTCTCTGCTGTAGGACAATGGTTTGTACCCTGTCACTTGTATTATAAATAAATGTAGATGGGCCAGTAGCAAGGCAGGAAGTATAGGGAGGGCAACCAGGTAGGAAGTAGAGGTGGGACAATGAGACCAAGTGAATTCTGGGGAGAAAAGTTTCAGTTTGCAGTTGTCACCCAGATGGAGAGGAAGCCAGACACAGAGCAAGCAAGATGTGACTGCCTCGCTGAAGAAGGTACCAAGCCATGTGGCTAACACAGACAAGAATAATGGATTAATATAAGATGTAAGAAATTGTTAATAAGACGTCTGAGCTAATAGACCAATATGTTTTTAATTAGTATAGACCTCTGTGTGATTCTTTTGGACTTAACAGCTGCGGGACTGGGTAGGACAGAAACCTCAATCAACTGAATGGTGTGCGAACATGGTGCTAACCAAATCCACTTAAAAGCCTGAGAGAGCTTGGGAAGTTATTCTAGATAGAAAAGAATAGAGTTAAGCACAGTTCTTGATAGCAGCACTTTCTCAGGTGGGCTCTGTTTGCTAGGGGAAAGTGCTCTCATTTAAGAGAGGCTTTCTGACACAGCTTTAGCTGCAAAACCTTGCAGCTCTTTTAATAGGTACTACCATGAAACACTTAAATAGTATTGATGAAAAGCTGGCTGCATACTTTTCAGTGCATACAGGTCAGTAGCAAGGACCTTGAAATGCCATAGAGTTGTGTCAATAAACGTGGCTCTGGCCAGTACCTCTGCCATGAGGCTAGACTCTCAGAAAAATGCTAAAAAATGGGCTGGATTCAGCCATCAAAGCCACGGCCTTAATCTTAGCCATATGACTTAGCAAACTAAAGACTTCTGTGGTCAGAAAAAGAGAGATATTCAGTAAAGATAGATTCAAAGACAAAACCTGTAAATGGTTTAAAGTGCATTTCAAAATGTATGCAGGCTTGGGAGAATAAAAAAGGGTAAATTTCTTAAAAAATAAAGAAAAAAGAGAGTAGTTGGGTGTGGTGGCACACACCTTTAATCCCAACACTTGAGAGGCAGGGGCAGACAGATCTATGTGAGTTCAAGATGTGATGGTACACAACTTTAATCCCAAAAGCTTGGAGGCAGAGGCAGGTGGATCTCTGTAAATTCAAGGACAACCTGGTCTACAAAGTGAATTCCAGGACAGCTGAAGATACACAGAGAAATGCTGTTTCAGAAAGACAAAAGTTAAAAATAAAAGGAAAAGAAATAGAAGTTAAAATAAAGCCAAGTAAAGATGAAAAACTACACAGATATCTGGATACTGTATGTTATTGTGTTGTCTTTAAGTTTTTTGATGACTGAGAAAGGAACAAAAGCTGCTAAAAGACATTTGATTATAAATGCTGCTGGATTAATTCTATATATATATAATGTTTTGACTTTAAAATTTATATCAAAAGATATATTACTTTGAGAAGGGGTTTCACTTTTTTAACACAGGAAATGAGGGAGTCTGGATTCATTTTTGTCTTAAGAAAAATCAGGTTTGACCAATGAAGACCCCCCTGAGAAATCTCTGATAGGAGAAATGGCCCAGATGTCTGAGGTCTACTTCCAGAACAGTTCAAAGACTGCTGCCTGAGATGATCAAGCCTCATAGGATAGCCCAGTCAGGACTTGATCATAATTCTAAATTTCCTTTAGGTCCCCATAAGATTATCAGTGCCCCAAATCAGCAGGAAGCAGCCTAGAAAAATATGTCCACATTCCTAAAAAAATGGATTATGGATGTTTGCCTTTGTTTAGAATGTTAGTTACAAGTTGTTATGGACAATGGTCAGTAGAAAAGCTGAACAAAGGAGATTTGATTCAGAGTTTTTGTTTTAAAAAGGGGAGGGAGTTCTGTGTCAATGGTCTGTACCCTGTCACATGTATTATAAATTAATGCTGATTGGCCAGTAGTCAGGCAGGAAATATAGGCAGGGAAACCAGACAGGAAGTATAGGTGGGGCAATGAAAACAAGAGAATTCTGGGAAGAGAAATATTCATTCTGCAGTCATCACCCAGACAGGAGGAAGCCAGACACAGAGCAAGCGAGGTGTGACTGCCTTGCTGCATAAGGTACCAAGCCACATGGTTTACACAGACAAATATTATGGGCTAATAAAATGTATAAGAGTTAATAAGAAGCCTGATCTAATACATCAATCAGTTTTTAATTAATATAGAGCTCTGTGTGATTCTTTGATATTTAATGGCTGCAGGACTGGGCATGACAGAAACCTCAGTCAACATCTCCTATAACCATGCAATCTGAAAGACAAGACAAGGTGCATCATGTGACATTGAAAGAGGAAACTTTCTCCCTTGAAGACAGAAAACCTAAAGTAGAAATTTAGATAACCCACATTAGCTAGAACAGTATTGAAAACTCCAAAAGTTTTTGGTAGCGCTCAGAGTTTCCTATTGTAACAGTTGCTATAAACCAGTTGACCTTAAGAATTTGGGCTGATTGTATAGACATGTGTATGTAGAAATAGGACAAAATTATGACTCATTGTTAGGGTAAAATATTGTCTGAATTAGGTACTTTACTACTTGACAAAGACAACTTTAGGTAGGAAAGTTTATTTTAACTCATTGTTCCAGAGCTCAGTACATCATGCCAGGGTGACCCAAGCCAGAAAGCTTATGAAGCAGTTGGTCACATTCTAACAAGTGTAATGAATGCTGATGCTCAGCTCAATGTTCATTGTTACACTTCCATTTATACTTACCATGAGTCAGTGTAAGCTAAAAATTCCTTCACAGAGTCTCCAAGAAATTTATTTTCATGGTGATTCTAATTTCTATCAAATTGACATTAAAGATTAACCTGACATTAAAGATTAACATCTCATGCATTATCTATGTGGAAACATTTAAAAGGAGAATCAATTGGATTTGGCTATTATAAAAAAGAATCTTTAGATGTGCCAAGTACCGTGTAAGAATATTTCAGAATTGGTATAAGAATTGCAAATTAAATGTCTCTTTAATATTTTCTATCTAAATATTTAAATAACTCTAACAGTTCAACAACAAAATGATAGGCAGCCTGTCTTATTAGAGGTCAAAAGACTTACATAGAAGCTCTTACAAAAACTGTACATGAATGTTTGTTAAGCACATTGAAAACTTCTCAGTATTACTCAGTGTCATGTAAATGTTGTACAATTCTACAAGCAGATCTTTCACGTTACAACTAGCAGAATGGCAATATTTTTGAGATTTCAACATTACATTTAAAAAGGAACATGTCAGTAAATGGGGAAGTTGAAACATTCACACATACTAAGAGATATATTAAGGTGCAGTTCATTTGAAAAATATTCTGAAACAGAAGATTATCAGTTGTCATCAATGACCATTCATTCCCAAAATATAAAGTAGTTGCCTTTTTTGGTTTGGGACTAAAACAATCACTTTCACTTTAAATTTCTACTTACAGTAAATAACATACTCATATACACATATACATATACATACATACATACACATACACACATACATACACATACATATACATACACACACACACACACACCACAAACAATCATATTTAGAAACACACTCACAACTTATAACCAGACTTAAATAAAATTTGCAGGGTATAATATTTTATTAATGATTTTGGTAGATATGTTTCATTAATTACTTATCATTATTTTATAAATACCTTTTCATAATGTAAGAGTTTTTGGAGAAGGCAACAACTTATTCATAATATCAACAATATTAACAGTTCAATTTTTAGTATTCTTTCTCTCCATATCTACGACCTTGTTTTAATTTTCTTGTACTTTTTGTCATTCTTTGTTTATAAAGAAATAGCTATATTAATGAATGGACAGACAGACAACATGTGAATTAATAGACAGATTTCATCCTTGCCATTATCTTCATTTTTTGAGTTACATTGTACAATATCTTCAATGGTGAAACATTCCATCCTGCAGGGAAAACTTTTGTGATTTAGCTTGTTTAAAGAGAAGCCCCTTGATACTTAGAGGTAAACAATGATAAAGCCTTAGGAAGTCCCTGAAACTATTCAGACAAAGTAGATCACATCTTCCCAAGCTTATATAATAAGAAAGGACATGGGGGCTGGAGAGATGGCTCAGCCATTAAGAACACTGGCTGTAATTCTATAGTCCCAGATTAACTCTCCACACCAACATGACAGTTTATAACTGTCTGTAACTCTAGCTTCAAGGGATACACTGTCCTCTTCTGTGATATAGGGACATTGCACATACATGGTGCACGGACATACATTCAAAAAATCACCCGCACACATAAAATAAAAGTTAAAAACTTAAATGAAAAATAAATAAGGAAGGAATTCGGAAAGATATCCTCAGACAAGCTAAGTTGCCTAGAAAAGGCTCAAACAAGAGCAACTGCCCAGAACTGGGTGAAGTCAGCTGATGTCCCTGAAAGGGCATGAGACATTTTGGGTTGCCTGAAAGAAAACACTCTCCAACCTGACAAGGTGCATGAAAGTTGTGCTGTGATCTTCAGGTTTCCAGCCTCCATATGCTTACCAAAGGCCAGGAAAATTCCTAGGTGGAGCAGTAGTCATTAATTAAGTTCAGCATTCTTAAAGACATCCTAAGAAAATCTAAAGAATTAGGCCCGGTTATATTTTCTGTAAGGCTGCAAAACACAGAAAGTAAGACAATAAAAAATGTAGCAAGAATAATAGGTCACAAGTCATTAAATGCATTCTCTCTGCAGTGAAGACAGCTCTTGGAAGTTTAGAAATACAGAATCTACAGTTGAGATCAAGTTCATCTTCTGTTTGCAAAATAACGATGCGGGAATTGGAGAACCCTGGAAAGGCAACTGCATGTATGGCAATCACATAGTTTATATATTTTGTGTCGAAAAACAATCTTTGACCCCAAAATATCACATTGAGCTGTCACCTCCTGAGAGTGATAATACTGTGGCCGATGCTTCTACTTATGTCTAAAGTTGTCTATTTTCACTAGTAACAGAATGGATTCTATTAGCTTTAATGCCATTTTCTTAATTGAATGAAGTATCTATTTGGTCAAGAGAGTTACACAGTTTCTGTTGATGGTTTTTTTACTAAGTGAAATGGAACATCATAAACATAAACATTAAAAAGAACTCCCTTTGTGTGACTTAGCTTCTTAATTGAAAGGAAGTATTAGGGACCTTCCTAAACCTTTGCAGATCAGGCTGTTCTATGAGACAAACTAAATCTTTTGAATAACAAATGAGAAACGTTGTTACAGGCAGATGAGTTTCACACAATACCAACTGTGACTTTGTTTAGAAACTCATAGGCTTGTGTCTACATAATGATAAAGAGCACTAGATGGAATACAAATGCAGGGAGGAAGGAAAAGCTCAGCAGAGCAGCTCTGCTCTCCACAGAGGGACAAATGAGGTCTTCTTTACAGAAAACTTTGCTAACCACACTGAAGAGACGATGGAGTATTTTCATCATTGGCCCACTACTCAAGAATCTTGATAAATTCACTAACATTCAAAGTTTTCTAGATTATTTTGGTTTCCTCATGCATATATTGTCATGTAGAAATAAGGACAACTTCACTTAGAAGGTCCATTCTAAATGTCATGCTTTCCTTCTGTCCCAGGTGTTCTTCCAACTGAATAGAAGTAGGTTTAGGGAATATGCCTTATTCCTTAATTGAGAGATGATTCAGTATTTGACCCATAAATAGCAACTTAGATACTTGCTTTCTCAGTAGTATTTCTTTTTTTTTAAATTGTTTTTGATTCTACATTTTATTTGTGTGTGTATGTATGTGGGCTGACACCTGTTATTTATGGCATACATGTAGAAGTCAGAACGCAGCGTAGAGATGTGTTCTCTTCTTCACCATGATGGAGAACTAAGAATTTCAAATATAGCTCAAGTGTTTGTAACCTCATGTCCAATGATTCATCAGGGTTCAATAGTTATATATGCTGGCTAGTTTTATGTCAACTTGACACAATTTATAGTCATGTAAGAAGAGGTATGCTCAATTGAGAAAATGCCTCTATAGGACTGCATTGTAAGCAAACCTATAGGGAGTTGTCTTAATTAGTTATTGATGAAGGAGGGTCCAGTCTATTTTTGGTACCGCCCCCTCCCCCATTTGCTTCTCATTGATTTTAGAAGCAAGCATACCAGGAAAGCCATGAGGAGCACTGCTGTAAACCACACTGCTCCATGGTCTCTGTATCAGCTCCTGACTCCAGATTCCTACCCTCTTTGAGTTCCTGTCCAAGTTTCCATTGATGATGGATAGTGATGTGAAAGCATAAGCCAAATATACTTTTTTCTTCAGAAGTTACTTTTGGTCATGATGTTTTCCAACAGTAATAATAATTCTGTCTAACATATTACACTTGTCTATAAAATATTATTTTAATATGAAATATATTCATATAGACAAATATATATACTCATACATATAAACTTTACAGAAGAAATACATGATGCAGTAATCCATGAAAAATTAATAATATGTGTTTTCTGACGTGATAGAGTATTTGGTGTTCAGCAATTTTTATATCAAAAATGGATCTTTTTATACAATAATTCTAATTACAGTTTCCCATCTCCAAATCTTCCCTATCCTCCCCTGTTACCCACTCCCCCAAATCAACATCCTTTCTCTTAGAATGCAAGCAGGCATCAAAAAATAACAATAAAACAAACCAGATAAAAATAAAAATAAGTGCCAAGCGGTGGGGGTGCAAACTTTTAAGCCCACCACTCGGGAGGCAGAGGCATGTGGATTTCTGTGAGTTCGAGGCCAGCCTGATCTACAAGAAATAGTTCCTGGACAGGCTCCAAAGCTACAGAGAAACCTTGCCTCAAAAAATAAAATAAAATAAAATAAAACTAAGTCAAACAAATAAAAGAAAAGGCCATTTTAAAAAAGCATAAGAAACATATAGATGCAGAGATACATGCAGAGGAATCACATAAAATCATTAAATTGGAAACCATAATGTATATGCAAAAAATGTAAAGTAATAAACAAAAAAACTAACAAAAACCAAAACTTAAATTAAATAAAAAAATCTCTAACAAAGCATTATGAGAATAAGAACTCCCTAAAATGCCATTGAGTTTGTTTCATGATGGTCATCTATTGCTGGGCATGATTCCTGGCCTTTAGAGAAGTTTGTAAATCCAGACAGACTTTATGGAAGCCCTCTAAAATTTCATTTGACAACCGTTATCAAATGGAGATAGCTTCTGGGCTAGGGATGCAGGCTTGTGTCTACTTCACTTCTCAGTTCTTGGCCCCATCTGGCCAGACCTGTGCAGGCACTATCGAAGCTGCTACAGCCTCTGTGAACTCACAGATGCATTGGTCTTACTGTGATTAGAAGACATTGTTTCCTTGTTGTCCTCTGTTACTTTTGGTTTTCACACTCTGAGTGCCTCCTCTTCCACAGGGTTTCCTGAGCCAAGCGAGGTGGAATTTGATGGAGGTATGCCATTTAGGACTGAGTGTTCCAAGGTCTCTCCCTTTCTGCATATTGTCCAGCTGTGGGTCTTTGTATCCATTCCTATCTACGGCAGTATGGCTTCTATGATGCTGACTGAGCAAGAGACTGATCCATGAGTGTAGAATAACAGCATTAGAACTCATTTTATTGCTGTGTTCTTTTAGCAGAACAGTAGTATTTGGTTTTCTTCTAGGTCATGACCTATCTAGTCTCAAGTTCATTTCTACCACAGCAGTGCTGGGCATGGGTTCCATTTTATGATGTGAGCCTTAAAATCCCACAGTAGTTGAATTCTCCCACAACTGCTATGGCAATATTGTACCAGCATATCTTGCAGAAAGTGCAAAGGGTTTGTAGCTGAATTACTGTTTACTGTTCTCTTCTGGTAGCATGCAGCATACTCTCCAGTACCATGAACATTAATCAGTAGGGGTGAAAACTCTAGGTAGGCATTTGCTTGATTTGTTCATGTTCTGTCAATTATGTAGGTGTTGTGTTTAGCAATAAGGGCTTAGTATCAGTTTTTGGAGAACATTTGTACTTCATAGTCCTGAGGAGGTCTTTCAAAGCCGTAATTCCAGTTACTAGGCTTTCTCATGAAAAAGACACACTGAGATCACCCTTAGTACAAGTAATTATCACATATCATCTGTATAATGAGACTTAAAATGTCTATAAATAACTTTATCATATTCAAGAATAATATGTAATATAAATACGTAAATATATTATATGTATCTTTTTGAAGTATGTTAGCTTATCAGAAAGTAGTAGGTTTTTTTTTTTAACAAATATACTTCCATCTACTCTTCTGAAACTCAGGATGTCTTATATGACTGAGGAGGTGTGATAGGCGTGGAGAATATATTTTGGTAGTCTCATGAGGTCTCTGACCCTTAGTTTTCCTTAAGTGTTTAAAATTATTTATTCTGTGGAAGTGCAAATATTGCTCTACCACCTGCTTAGCTTTGCTTTCCTTTAATCTATTTGCCTCTGGGTTGTTACCACTGCGCTTCACTTCATAATAACACAGGCTGTTTGTGGGGAGAGCGGCTTCTATTGCCCTTGCTGAAAAGGACCTTTTCTCTCACACTTGTCAGGTTTCACTGTTGCAAAGCATATTTTCTTTGATCTTAATTACTGCTCACGGCAAAACAGGTGAATTCCCTTCCTTGTTTTAAAACACAGCAGATCAAGGTACTCTGGTGGTGGGCAAACCTGAAGCCTTCGGAAAGCCAAGGTTGTTGTGCATAAACTTTTCACATTTTGCACCTGTCGTTTTTCATCATGGTTCCTCATAGCTGCCCCATGCTGTGTAGCCACATGGCCACCAAAATGATACTTACCATTACAAACAAGAGCACAGCTTGAAGTCTTACTTGTTTTTGCAAAGTGAGGATATTTGAGAGAAAAGTGAAAAGGAAAAGAAAAAATAATTGATTTTATAATTTATTTTAAAGTTTCTCTATACTTTTATTTTGTGGTTGCTATTTATAGTTAAACTATAAATAGTGGATATTAACTACATTTTGAAAAAGAACTCAACAATAACAGATGGTAGACCATATGAAGGTAGATTTGCTAACAAATAGTGATTACTGTTAGGTAAATAACTAATCTTGCATATTCAAAATTAATTTGAAAAACAGGAATTGGGGCAAAGTCTGGTAATAGAATTATTGTCTAGCAGGGGGAAAGGGCAAAGGTGTACTCTCGTGCTCCACAGTGCAGAACAGAAACAAAGTAAATTAAAATCAAAAAATGAGTACACTTTCTCAATATAATGATATTCATTATATGTGTTATGTTCACATATATGGTCAAATAAATGCATTAATATGCAGACATATATAATACATATTCATGCTATACAGTAATTAAATTGTTAGGATCCCTATTTTATGTATCTGTAAGTATATGAAAATATTAAGTTCAATATTATCTTTTCTCTGAATAAGTGGTTACTACTATTATTATATATTTATATGGTCTACATTTTCTACAAAGAATACCTTCTGTCTCTTATAAATATATTTATATACAAAATAAGTGTTAAAGTTATTCAATATAATCTACAGGGTATTTAAAATGCTGAAGTGTCAAACACATGCAAGTAAAGAATCATATATACCAAAGTACACCAAGGATAGTACTAGATAGTTAGGTGATGTTCTACTCACTGTTCTTTGGCTCTTAATATTTTTTCTTATGAATACATGTTACATAAGATGAGTAAATATATTTATTTAGAAAGATAAATTGAACTCCTGAAATTTTCTGGGACAAATGGACTAATATAAACTGTTTTCAAATTTAGTTAGATCAAGTAAAAGAAGTGCAAGGTAATGATTTTTCAAGGAAGTAACTGAACTGTGAATTTAACACTTTAAAATAACTGAATCTAGGAAATATGGAACACAGACTTCAAATAATCTAGAAAATACAAGTATACAAAATTCTAGGACATGGAGTATTGTATGAAAAATTAATTCATGATTTCTGAAGTCAATTCTATTTTAATAATTTAGATGACATTAAAAACAGGAACAAAAAATATGAAAAGCTCCAGTTACAAGAGAAGCTGATAAAATGCTTACCAGTTAGACATTGTAATAGGAGTAAGGGCTTTGACAAGGAGCTTTCCATAAAAGGGCATTACTTGTTACATAATCTTCTTCTCTTATATTAAATGTGCTATATGTATATTTTTACTTAGTATGGTTTCAGAGGAAAATTTTGATCATGGTTTGCCTTTATATTATGCACTCTTTATTGATGAAGGGTATGGGATAATTAGCTTAGTAAATAAAATGCTGATTGCCCCAACTTTCGATGCTAAGCATCTTGAAGGCACTGCTTGAAGAAGCTCCAGGGCTGGGCCAACTTGGACCGACCCTTCACTCCCTTGCTGAAAGTTACTGAACATCTCTTGCCTATGTCTTTGAGATGTTTAGTGTTTGATCTTCTTGCTGTTAAGGGCCTTTCACTGACAGCTGGAACTGGGACAATGTAACAATTCTTATAGTAGGTGATGTTAAGGATAATACTTATGGGGATTCCCTGGAAGAATTAGCTATGCAAGAAGTTGAGTCTTATATAGAACTTATTGCTTAAGTGCTATTAGTAAGCATAAGTCATAGGATCTGAAGTAAGTTATTAAAGAAGAAAAGCTTAGGACAGTTTTAGAAGCTGATAAACTATAAGAGAATCATTAGGTTTTCATTTTTTGTCTCAGAAACACAGAACTAGCATGGTCAAGAAAAATATTTGATTAGAAAATTAATGACAAGAGTTGGCATCCTCCTGAAGATAAATTAAATGTTTTTAGACATCTTGATGTTCTTTTACCCTTTGCAGGATTGTAATAAAAATGGAGACCATATGGAAACAAGAGTTTGTGGACAGAGACGCAAAGAGAAACATCTTAGCTCCGCTACTTGTCTGGCTTCCTGAACAGACCTGTCACAACAGGGCTTCTCTGACTGTGAAAGGAAAGAAGAGAACATTTTATTTTAGAGGTTAAGGGAAAGAAGGGTGGTCTTATGAAAGAATTTAAATGAGGGACTGAGGAAATAGATTTCTGTAGAAAGAGTAGGTACTTGTTATAGCAGAGTAATAGAATAATACAGGAGAATCCTGAAATAACTGGAAATAGGAAATAACTTCTGATATATTAACTTAGTCAAACTTAAATAAAGGCATCTTGTCTAATGCAGCCACAAGGCCTTACAACATCAAATTTAAGAAAAATAATGGGTCAACATAATTGATTTTTATCATCATGTTAGATTTTAGTTTTCATGGAATTTGCTGTTTTCTTGCTTCCTTTACTTTGTTCCTTTTCCTTTGTTATGCTTATGTAATCACGGAAGATTTTAGGTGTGTATCGTGAAAAGACTTTGTACTTAATGATTAGAGCATATGAGGAAATTATCTTGTCTATAAATAAAGCCTGTTACAGATACAGGTTGTCAGAACAGGAGAAGTCACACTGACATGTGTATCCTCTCTGTTCAGCTCTCTTAAAATGAAACTCAGAAATTTCCCGTGTCGGATTTCTCCATTGCAGCTCTCGCATCTACCCATCTTCAGACCCTGCCCTCATCCGAAGCTGGAATCCAGCATCCAACAATGAAGAAATAAGTTAAAATAGCACCAAGACAAACTACTTACCCAGATTCCCTTTAAATCTATTTTTTTCATTTTGTAGCAAAAGAATTCAAAAAATCATTTTGTATATTTTAGTACATTTTTTGCAAGTGGGAGTTTTTTAATTTAATTTATTTATTTTTAAAATTTATTCTTCTCTCATACAATATATTCTGATCACAACCTCTTCTCCCTACACTCCTTTTGTTCCTTCCACTCCACCTGCCCTCTGCCCCAGACCAGGGCTCCTCTGTTTCCCTTGAGAAAAGTTTTTATTGTTCTTTTGATAATTTTCTTTTTGTTAATTGCTATTGTTAAGAAATGTAACAATTACATTTATTGGATTATGAGTCTAGATAATTTGTCCTGACAATATTTTTTCAATTTACTCAATTTTATTTATTCAAACTATTTTTAGTAATATTTGTTAATTGGAAATTTGAAATTGGTCATCAAAGAACACATAGTCCAATAAAAAAATGGAGTACAGACCTAGATAGAGAACTCTCGACAGAGGAATCTAAAATGGCTAAAAGAAACTTAA
>LOEQ01014124.1:0-19038 GCA_001685075.1 Bramus lutescens | reverse complement strand
CTGGAGTGACTTACAGGCTGCTAGTCCATCAGTGGCTGTCTCTGACAGAAAGGCCAAGCATCAGTAGTTGTTCAGTCCCCGAGGCTGGCTGTCTCAGCTGGTCTTTGGCTATGTTGGATCCTGAAGAGGTATGTTCCACTGCCAGTGAAGGACAGCCTCCCCAGCAGGATAGAAGGACTCAGCAGGGGGAGTGAGGGCAAGCAGGCGAAAAGCAAAAGCTTCCTTCTACCATGTCTGTTTATGTAGGCTGCCACCAGAAGGTGGAACCAGACTTTGGACAGGTCTTCTGACCTCTCTGATCCAATCGAGAACCCCCTCCACACACACAGGCAGGCGTGGCCAGCTGCTTGGGTTTTAGTTGATTTTAGATGTAGTCAAGTTGACAACCAAGATTAGCCATCACAGGCTCTCCCTTTGTCAACCTGACACTAATCACATCTTATATTTTCAGTTTCCGAATCAAAACAAAACCCAGGTCCTAATGACAATATCACTATCCCATGTACAACAGTGAGTCTTTCTCCTTTCCCTTCCCACATGGACCTACAGCCTTTACAAAGGTAACTGCTCACTAGGAAAAGGAAATAATCAGACTTTCCAGGGTCTGTTGGATATAGGTTCAGAATTGACAGTGATTCTGGGAGACTCCAAGAAGCGTTGTGGACTTATGGAGGGCAGGTGACTAATGGAGTTTTGGCTGATACCCAACTCACAGTAGGTGCAGTGATTTTCCAGCTCTAGGATGTATAACCTGGACAGATAGACTCACAGTGGTTCCGTAACTGTGCAGTGAGAGCTGCTGTGGTTGGAAAGGCCGAATGGAAACCATTTAGAATTGCCTCCACCAGGGGGCAGCACCACATCCCATCGCCCTTTAACTGGCCTGTACTGAAGACCGCTGGATAGTGGAGAATGAGAGTTGGCTGAAAAAATTTAATCAAGTAATGTCTTAGTTACTTTTCTGTTGTTGTGAAGAGACACCATGACCACGGCAACTTACACAAGAAACCATTATAGTTTTAGAGGTGAGCTCATGACCTCCGTGCCTGGGAGCATAGCACAGGCAGGCATGGTGTTGGATAGTAGCTGAGAGCTTACCTCTTATCTGAAAGTTGGAAGCAGAGAGACATACCACACCTGCTATGGCTTTTGAGGCCTCCAGGCCTGAGTGAGGCACCTCTTCCAGGGCCACACCCAGCCCTTCCCAACATAGTTCTACCAATGAGGGATCTAGCATTCAAACACATGAGCTTAGGGGCCATTCTCATTCAGTCCACCACATTGACTCCTGTTGCAGCTGCTGTACCAGATGTGCTGTCCTTATTTGAGCAGATTGTACCACTTGGTACATGGTATGCTGCTGTTGATTTAGCAATGCCCTCTTCTCAATACCTGTTCATAGGGGTCAGCAGAAGCAACTTGGCAAAGGCAGCAGTACACCTTTCTATATCTCAATGGCATATTAACTCTCCTGCCCTCTCTCATAGCTTAGTTTGAAGGAATCTTGGTTATCTGTCTCTAACACAAAATGTCACACTACTGTACTAGATTGATGACATAATACTTATTGGACCAAGTGAACAGGAGATAGCAACCACTTTGGACTTGTTGGTAACCATATATGCATCAGAGGATGGGAAATAAATCCAACCCAATTTAAGGGGCTTCCTCGTCAGTGGAATTCTTAGGAGTCCAGTGGTGGGGAGCATGCAGAGATTTTCATTCTGAGGTGAAGGATAAGGTATTGCACTTGGCCCCTCCCACCACCTGGACAGAAGCACAACATTTAGTGTGCCTTTTTGATTCTGGAGAGAGCACATTCTTCACTTGGGTGTGTTACTCTGGCCCATATACCAAGTGACTTGGAAAGCTGCTGGCTTCAAGTGGGGCCTCCAGGCTGTCGTGCAGGCTGCTCTACCACTTGGACCTTATGATCCAGCAGACCTGATGGTACTTATGGTGGTAGTGGCAGATAGGGATACTGTTTGGAGACTTTGTCAGGCTCCTATAGGTGAACCACAGAAGAGACCTTTGGGATTTGGGAGCAAGTATCTACCATCATCTGGAGACAACTATTCTCCCTCTGAGAGTCAGCTCTTGGTCTGGTATTGGGCCTTAGTGGAAACTGAATATATGGCAGTGGGTCACCAAGTTATCATGCAATCTAATTGTCCATCATGAGATGGACAGCATTGTCTGCCCAACCTCACAGTAGTACAAGCCCAGCAGCGCCCTTTTGATTTAGCCCAAGTAGATTTTGAAGGCACAAGCAAGTTTCATGAAGAATTTGCCCAAATGCCTGTGGTTTCTATCTCCATAATAATATGCATAACTTCTTGCTTCTAATGCAGTAATTAAAATAACATGGTTTTTAGCTGAACATAGACCTTCTGTAGGTGGGGCAGCCCTAGAGCAGCAGAGTAGCAGGAGCCATCTACACAGAGGACAGCCTGGGCTCAACAGGGTCAGTGAGAACTTAGCTAGCTCTGAAACCTGGGGCTGTCCTCACTGTGAGAAGAGACAGTTCTGGGAGTGTTTGGGAAGCACTCTAAATCCATTGAGCAGGGTGCCTGGTGCTCAGCAGGCACTTGGTAAACATTAACCCTTTCTGATCCACTCTGGTTTGATAGGTACTGTTTGTTACTGTTTGAAATCTCTCATTTCCCGCTCCCTAGACATAGGAAGCTCAGGGTCTAGTTTGTCATGGGGAGGGAGGCTGAAAACTGTTGCTGTTGCTTTCAGAAGAGATGGCAACCAAAGAAGCAAAGGTGAATTTGATATTAGCTGAAGAAAACTGCAAAGTAGTGAAATTTTTCTTTGACATTAAGTTCCAGAATAAGTGCCCTTCTTTGTTAATTACTATGGTGAGCCACATGTAACTGCAGCTCCCCTTTAGGGACATGTTGAGATAATAGTGGTTTGTGCTCCTTTGTCTCTGCTTCTCATCTTCATTCTTCCCTGTACTGTGACCTACTTCTGAGTCCTCCAAAAATGCCAAAGACTAACGTGCCCCTCATGGCCAAACCCAACAAGCAGCCCTTCTTTTTTCCCCAACCTTCTGATAGTTGAAGCTCGTTGGTTTCCCTGGCAGTGTTGTCTACTTAGCCACTGTAGTTGGCCTTTCTTGTCAGATTTTCTCTTGGAGTCTGCCAGCTCCTAAATAATGACATGGAGACTTATTATTATGAAAACTTGACCTTTTGCTCAGACTTGTCCCCAACTAAGTTTTATAATTTAATTAACCTGTTTCTATTAGTCTCCATTTTGCCACATGGCTTTTTACTTGTTGGCATGGTCATATCTGATGGCAACAGCAAAAGTCGTAAAGCCAATGTAGCTGCTTGACAAAGATGCAGCAAAGCGGAGCTGCACAATGCCACTGTGCCACTTTTGCTTTTGCTTTCCACGTGTTGGATACTTGGGGGGACTTTTAATATTTATACAATTTGAGGATATTAGATTGAAGGAAAATTTCCTATGAGTCATTTGTGCCTTCTCCCAGGAGGAAAGTCCTGAGCTACTCCCCCTCCCGCTTTAGGAAGATATCCTTATCTACTTGAAGGTCTTCCTTATGCCTTGGAAGTTGTGACACACGTAGAGAAGCCAGAGGTCTCTTTATGAAGATATGAAATATTCCTGAAACATGTATCCTTGTACTTACCCAAGAACACGACGGCAGAGATATCGGGCACTTAAAAGAAATCTCACACTGGCTCAGAACTGAGAGATAGACAGTTATTTATTTGGGGGAAAAATTACAAATAAGGATTCTCTGCTTGAACGGTGGATGGAGATGAGATCCCACCGAGAAAAACAGGAATGGGGGAGGAGAGAAGGGGCCGGATGCCTTTTAGCATCCGGGTAAATAGTCTATGAGGCCACACCCCAGTAGGTGGGTAAACCTTCCTGCAGCAGGAACAAGATAATCAAACAAAGTACACTTCAAAATGTCAACACGATTGGATGGGCTAGAGGAGCTGGCCACAGATCAGATTGCAAGCCTCTTCCTACTATACACTCAGGCGATTATGTGGCACATATAGCAAAGAAGTTAGATTGGCTAAAGTTACCTCTGCCCACACAGAAATTTATATTGATGGGCAAAGAATGGTGTGGATAAAAGGATGAGGTGTCAGAACCGGGAGTTTTAGAAAAGTTAGCTTGTGCAGAGCCACTGTGGTGTTTTATGACCAAGGAACAAAAGATTTCCACGACTCACATAAATAAATTCTATAAATATATAAAATGTAGACACTGTATTATGCCAGAAATTGAATAACTGTAGCAGCTTTGGCCTGAAGAGTTTTCTTGGGCACTCTGGCTACTTCGAGTTGATAAACAGCTCGGGACATGGCAAACTGCCCAGGCAGGCTTGAAGATTTTCTATCTATTGCCCTTGAAGCCCCAAAAGCTGGCAGTCTGAGAGTGAGCTGTCATATGCCTTGAGGAATTTAAAAGTTATGTTACGGGGTTGAGGAGTAAAAATGATTGTAAAAGATAATTTTTTTTTCCCGTCATGGCTCATCAATGATGACTAAACTTATGACTCCAGTGTGCAAGAGGAAAAGTTAAACACATGTCTGAAACCAAAAATGATATGATGTATATTTTAGAACACATGAATCTATCCATGCTTACTAAATTCTGTATAAAGAGGCACTCTCGCTGCTACTCAGTCAGGCTACAAGATTCTCTCAACCATCATGCCCGGCTCATCTTTCCCCCGCCAACTCCTTACCTCCTCTCTGGGACCTGGTTACTGCCAGAGCTCCCTGGTAACCTGTCTTTCATTCTGTATGTCTGACTCCATTCCTGTCTACCTGGTGGCTCCTTGTGCACCTAGATTCATCCCATGTTCCTTTCTTTGCCCAGAAGACCCACCCAACCTCTCCTGCCTAGCTATTGGCCATTCAGCTTTTTATAGTGCAAACAAGTATCATGCATCATTTCCTCCTTTTTGTGTCAAAAACTCTAACACAGTAAAATTATATGTGCAGTAATAACAATTATCAAATAATGATTACATTCATAATGCCTAGTTCATTTGTATTTGGTGATTCAGAGAAACTACTCTTTCACCTATCCTATCTTTAGTGAGTTCAGTTTTATACCTAAACTACTTTCTATCATAACTTGTATTGCCTACCTAAAAATACCTTTTTAGACCTTAAAACAGTTTCTTAAATAACTTAAACTCTTATGTCTCTCAATCTTATAAACTTTACATCTTTTATAAGTTTCTTTTTTGAGTTTAGTAACAAAGAAAACGATAGCACTATCTTAAGTCTTCAACACTATCAGAGACTCAAGAAGGATACATTATTACCTGACTAAATAGGAAGTGTAGAGCAAAAACTTCCAAAACTATAGAAATAACAGAGACAGCTATCTGCCTGGACAGTCACCCAAGGTTACTCTGTAACGTTGGGGCATCCATCTTCAGTCTACAGGCCTCGAATATCTGACAGACTGAAACAGGAATTTTAAAGGACTGTACTACTTTGTCTTAACAAAGTTCAGCAGTTGCTTTCAAAATTTGTGTCCTGCTTGTCCAGTTTGGACAGTATATTGTCAGCAATTGAGGCAAGGGCAGTTTTTACCCTAGTTTTGCCACAAAGAAAGCAAACTCCATATGGAGGTTCTTCAATGCCCTCCATCCTTTTTTGAAGTAAATCGGTGCTGCGAGGAGCAGACATGTCTCAATGTCATGAATAGCCTTTATGTTACTAAAACACTTTTAATGGCATGTTCTGTGGGTTTCTGAAGTTCTGAAGACCAATTTTATATCTAAAATATATCTCTGATTGACCTTGACGGGAAGAGACAGCACTCAGTCTCCATTCTGAGATTCCTGGAGGCAGGATCACCATTTCAGATTGAGGTAGAGGTCAGAGCCAGTGGCCATTTTGCTTTTCTGACCTTCACGTTGAACCCCAATATGTCTCTTGGTTTTTATTAATCATGCTTCAAGTTTTATCCCGTTTCATCCCTACATGTAGCTCTTCCTTTGGGCTAGTGTAGGCCTTCATCATTTCTTGCTTGAATACTATTAGCAACCCCACTTTAAAAACCTTGCTGCCCCTTTCAGCCTATCTGCCACAAACTGCCAGCCATTCAGTACCTCTATCTGCACAGTTAGTTTCATCCTAATGCTTTTCGGATAGATTGTTGTAAATTGTCAGAAGTGGCCCATCATACTTAGGTCCCTGTGCACTGTTTCTTAGGTTCTTTCTGCTGTGTGCATAATTCACTGTGGGAGTACCAGCCCACTTGTAGTGTGTGTCACTCTTTACCCTCACGTGTGCTTTTCAACATGCCCTTTCGTTGGGTTTCTGTGGCCTTGCAAACTCAAGTTTGTTTTGCTGACACCTCTGCTTCCTTGTGTTTCCATGGCCATCTTTGCATTTTTTATATCTATTAGGCCATGGGCTCCTGGAATGTAGCATCATTTGTTGTTCTGTTCTGTGATAAGACTAAACTCAAGACTTATATTACTATATGCTTTAATTACAAATTTTTAAAAATCTCCAATTCTATTTTTCTTACTAGTTCATTAATGTTTATTGTGTCTTGGTGTCTATTATTGAAAGTCAACTTCTCAAGACTGATTCTCATGAATAATTTAATGTTACTAATGCTTATATTGTATCTATTTTGAAATACTTTAATTTACTCCTTGTAGCTATAATGATCCAGCCTTCTATGAAGAATGCAAACTGGAATACCTCAAGGAAAGGGAGGAATTCAGAAAAACGGGAGTTCCTACCAAGAAGAGGCTACAGAAGCTTCCCACAAGCATGTAGGCAAATAATGAGTCAGGAAGCCACTTTCAGTATGACCCAGAAATAATGGACTGAAAAAATGTTTGCTCACCTAATCATGAACTACCGATTCTTTTGTATGAAATAAAGAAATCTTTATTCCAGAGTTCTAGTTTATTAAATATGGGATAGGAGGAAAACTAAATGGGATGTTTTCTGGTTTTTTTTTGTTGTTGTTTAAAGTAAGTTCTTCCACAACTCTGACTGTAGGCACAGAGCTGATGGTCTTAGAATTCCCTAAGTACATTACCTTCTTCCAGTCATGCAGGCTGATGCCTAGCATAGGACAACAGCCATCAACTCTGTTCATGGTAACTGGACTTCATTCCAACACTGAGTGTGCTACTGTGGGCACCAGTCCCAGTGTCTGTGACAACTTACCCAGCCTTGCCAGAAGATTGGGTACGGGCAGGGCTTTGGCCTTGACATGGCTTATTTGAAAACACAGATGAAGTTAGGTGAATTAATTTTCTGAAACCTTTGATGGAAAAGTTTCTGCACTATGTTTCTTGATCTTTTCAACTTTGTAAAATCTCTGATTTTAAGAAGTTGTCATGTCAAGAGTGAACTTATGTTCTGTAACACTCGGGATTCAGGAGGAGGAACTGTGGTTAGGTTTCTGCTCCAGTGTGTTAATTTGAGCCTAGGCTGGGCATTTTATTTATTTATTTATTTGTTTATTTATTCCACCATGCTCTTAAACAGAAAGGTAAGATTTAGCTTTGACTCCAAACCCATGAAAACATTTTTTTTCTCATTGAAATGCATGCTAAGTTTCAAACAGTACTCACCAAAGAACTATTTTACTCCTGTCAAAGAATCCGTTTTCTCAGACCACAGAACAACAAGAGGTGGCCAAAGGCCAAAGCCAAGCAAATACAGTAAGTCTAGAGACTACAGTATGGAGAGAGTCTGTTGCCACTGGTGCATCTTATAATGCACAGGGCCACAGTTCTTGTTTGCAGTGACTCAAAGAAAAGGTGTAGCAGTTGTTATAAGAAGTAAATGAAGTTGTAACAAGATTTTTGTTGTGTATCATATAATCAATACGTATTAGACAAATTGCTTATATTCGTCTCTTGTACCTGCTACAGATGTATCTTTGGTATACTGGTTTTCAGCAGTTGTACACTCATAGGGCATGTTTATTCTTGACTTACATATGCATTCAGTTTTATTTTGGCCTCAACTCAATACAAGAATCCTTAGGGGTGTAGGTTTCTCTCGGGCTAATAAGTGATCAAGAGGGAGGAACAGGTACTCCTTCTAGTATTGAGTTACAAGTGTGCTTAACTGGATTTCCTTACCAAAAGAAACCCAGCTATTACAGAAAATCTCAAAGGAAACACTTTGGAGTGTTAGGCTAATATGAAAAGGACTAATAAAAATGTCAATTTTAATGAATCACAAAATACAGATAGTACCATGCCACCTCTTCAACCACAGGGTTGACTAAGTGTATACTTAAACATTTCTGGCTAGGTAAAAATATTTTGGGGTTCATCTTCTCTAGCTAAGGACTCTTACACAGGTCATTAACACTTAAACTGTTAAGAACATTAATCCAGCTGTTCTAGCATTCCTTTTTGATAACTTGTTACTACTGGGTAGAGGGAATGTTTGAGAAATAAAATTAATACCAGACTTTGGAAATATACATAGGCAAGGACATTATTTCACATCCAACTCCATGTTAAAAACAAAAATAATTTTAATTAAAAGTTTCTTGGCATTGTTCAAAACATTATAAGACTCTCTTTACAAAGGAAAACTTCTAATCTTGGTTTAAAAAAAGGCAAAAAGTAAGCTACATTAGACACAAGACAGATGATGGACAGCTCCGCAGCCGCATGAGCAATGTCTGTGCTTTCTTATTACACAGGTAGTTAGTTCCTTCAGCGAAAGCCTGGAGTCTTGTATTTGCTTTATGCATATTGGGTCTTACTTGTATTACTTGGCAGGAGCCTGTACTCCCTTGAGAGCTGGGTTCATTGGTCAGAACACATTCCAGCATCCGACATCAATTCCATTAATCATGGACAGGCATGAATAAGTGAGATAAACCAATAAAAAATAACTGGTGAATAATGAACACTGTTGGGCTGTGTATGATACTCAGTAATACGAGATTTGAGATCCTTTAAATTTAGGATATATGAAATGCCATTTAGGAAGTCTTACATCAAACAGGTAATACTTGATTACTAATACTCTTAATGCTTCAACCATGAAGGAATTTAGATGAATTTCCACATGAAACCATCTTTGTTATTTCCTTAGTTACTCACAGGTGACTTGCCAATTAGAATGAATCTGGATACATTTCATAATTAGACAGCACAAAATTTAGTTCTAGATGCAGTTAAATAAAAATCACTTTCTCAGATGTCATAGTCCACAGTATCAAAGCTGCTCTGTATAAGACAAACAGCTGTCCTGCTGAAAATGACCACATTGACACACAAGAGGATCACTAAAGATAGTGCTCTTTTCACTTTTGACTGGATGTTGTGTAGGTTTATATAGTTTACTCACACAACACATCATTTTTAACTACTTAGGATTTGAATATAGTGGGGAAAAGTTGGCCTCAATGGTCATTAGTTCAAGTCTTAGAATTCAAATTGCATTTTAAAATTGTATACTCATTTTACTTAAAAATGATTCTAAATCTTAAAACTTGAAACACAATAGCATAGCTTTAACTTATTTTTATTCCATATTTCAAATTTTTATGCATCAGGAAGTCACAGGAACACAACCTGTTCACACTGCCATTTTCTTCTCGATACAATCTGAACCAGCAGACATGGTTTTTCTTTTATATTAAAGGCTGATTTTTACTTAATTAATAGGTATTTAGGCAGGTCACATACTTTATGAAACCATGTCTAGAATTTCCATTTCCATTCTTAATCCAAGAAGCAAAACCTTTTAAGTGTTATTAAAGGTACAACTGGAAGTCTTCATACTGGAAGTCCAACTATATATAATGTACAGAATGTGCAAATGTACATATTAGAGAACTGCAAGACTTTAATCAAAGTCCACTTCCAGTCTAAATAATCTCTTGGGATAACCAGTGGGAGTTGGTGTCCTCCTGTTCAAATCAAGAGTCCCATCAAATTAACTTTTGTAAAGGCAGTTCTGATTATGTTGATCCAAGTAATGCAGTGGTGGCAAGTTGGATAAAGGTAAGGTTTTGTTTTTATTTTCGCCAAATGCTGTCTCACTTGATTTAGGAGGGCTTGGGAATACCCAAGAATTATCTTCCAGAGAATTTCTGCCATAAGAGCTGTGCTCCTGAAAGTCTGTACCATCATTAGGAATCAGTCTCTCATTATCTGTCCATGACTGAAGAACTGCTTTCTCTGATAAAACCTTTATATCTCCTGGTAAAGGACATGGAGCATAATAAGCAGCTTTGCCATTTGGTGACAAAGGGGGATGTCTTTTGTATGTTGCAGTGAAATTTGTCAAGTGCAATTTCGTGCTGTCTCTCCCAAGGTCTTCAACACATCCTGCTGGGGTGCAGGCTACAAAGGAAGCACAGGCTAAGTGTCAGTGTTCTAGCAGTTGTGGCTGTGAACATGTCATATACCAACTCTGTAACTGACACTAACATGAACACTGCCAGTTTAGTATGTTCATCAGGAAACTGGTTTGGAGATACTGAACAGATCTGAGTTCTGACAGACCACATACTTACTGCCATTGACTTAAGGTCATTCACTCAGCTGCAAATGGATGTAGGAGTCCCTTCCTGCTGTGTCCTCCTGCTGATGCAGAGTCTACATGACATAGAAAGTGTTATCTCTTTACAAGGCAAAGACCAGTAAAGCTCTTGGCCTTCACTGTGGCGAGTGAGGGTTTTAGAGCATATCCGTGCCAGTGGGGACTGAGAAAAGTAGTAGCGGTTTTAAATATATTCCTTTGCTTATTCAAACTTCTCTGTGGGAGAGGGGCCAAAAGTAACTTATTTTTATAAATATACTTTTAAGTCAAATGAAATTTTAACATATATTCAGTGGTTTTTATGGATAAAGCTTTAAGTTCAATTTCTTAGAATAAATACAATGATTAATATAATTCTGCTTTAGTCAACAAGCAGGTCAACTTAAAAGGAAATAGTTCTTTCATGCATACAATGGCTTAGGAAAGACTGCTGTGAGGGTAGTGTTTCGCCACAGCCAGTGCAGGCACACCGCAGCATCTTCTACTCTTCTCACTCAGTCTGCCACAGTTGGAAGCTACATGTTTTCTCAACTGGAGGATGACCAAATGGACTGAAGGCGTGGCTCCATGCAACCTAATTATTTGTGTGTGTGTGTGTGTGTGTGTGTGTGTGAGAGCATGGGAATGCAGGTACACACACATGAACATGAAGGTCAGAGGACAACTTCCCGGAGTTGGTTCTTTGCTTCCACTGTGAGTTCCAGGTGAACACAGGTCCTCAAGCTTGTAGGTGAGCCCTGCCACTTGCAGAGCCATCTTGCTGGGCCAACTCATGTAATTTTAGAAGAAACAAATCGAAACATTTGGGTGGGGGAGTAGGAAGGGTGAATAGAGAGAAAAAACTCAAAGTAATTAATTCTTCTGGGCAATAGTGATGGGCAGGTCAGGAGTGAGCCATAACCCTTCTACTTAAAACCATGACTTTAGGGACTCGTGACCCCTGGTCACCTGGACATAACACTGTCGAAGGAAATGTTCTAGAAACTGACAGTGCAAAGACATCAAAAGCCTGTGTTCTCAGCCAATTAAGAAGGAAGACAAAATGGAAAGAGTTCTTTATTCTGCTGCTTTGGAACATACTACTTGTGATGTAAGTAGTTGTACTGACAGCTTGCTCCACACTAGCTGAGTCCCTCTAAGGGCAGTCTGACTTCTGCTATCCACCTTTGGTATCTTCATAAATAAGCTAAACTACTGGAGAACGAGGGAAGGTGAACCATAAATTAGGTTATGCTTGTCTAACACCGCATTAATTTGCCTGATTAAGTACCCAACACTGCAGAAATCAAAAGAAACTTGGAATTCCGCCTCCTCCCCCCAATGTGAAACATTTTCCCTTACAAACACTCCTGAGAGAGAACATTTTTGAAAGAATTTTCTTGTTCTCCTTTAGGACAATCAGAGGTGCAAATAAAATTTTTAAATTAGATGCTGATCACCTTTCAAAGTCATTACATTCCTTTGAGAAGTAAACTTAAGGCATTAAATGTATACTGTATGCGTCAGACACAAACCTTTCCTGCAATGGGAGATGCAAGCACTCACAAAAACAGCGCTGGCAAAAGTGCCCACTACTAAGTTAACAAAAGCTCAAAAGCTTTAGTCAAACATTGCATGTAAAAAGAATGCGATGAAAAGTTAACTTTGTTGAGTCTGCCTTCAATCAGACATCCTGTATGGAAAAGAAAGTCTCTAAGAAGATGTCAGGAACTAAATGAATCAGAGTTGTTTTGAAAATGAAGAGGTCTCTGGTATACTTCACAGTACTGAAATGAAACTTTGGCTTGGAGTTCTTTTTAAATATATAGTTGTGGTGAAGGGCCAACTAGAGCAAACCTAACACCTCGGCCTTCCTTACACATGAGCAACATTTGGCTGAGAAAAGCCACAAGGGGAAAGAATATAGTACTGAAGAAAAAACACCAGCAACACCTTTATGTGTGCAGCTGACCGGCTAGAGACTGAAGCCGCAGCAGGGAATGGGTGGAGTGGACACACTGCACACAGCCTCTGTATCACAGTCATTGGATGAGATTTTGCTAAGATAAAGTAGCTAGCTGCTCCTCAGACAGTGTGGCTGGAATCGGCATCTCCAGCCAGCAGGGACTTGCCTTTTTTGACTGCAGCCGAGGTCTTCAGTTTCCTGAGTAGTTCTGCTTGCACCTGCGTCACCAGGTGTAGGTTAGACATCTCCCTCTTCAGCTCCCAGTATGCATGCTGCATGGTATCACTAAAATGGAATTTTAAAAACAAGTTATACTAGTCCTTCTTATGTGTAAAGGGGAATAACTTTACAAACAAGCAGGTTTATATTTATATTGTTTTCTGACAATATAAATGAAACTTAATATATTTAATTGAAATGTTTTAAGTGAAAAACACCTAGGGATAACACTGCCCCAATTTCAAGCAATAACTATTATAATAAGCAGATTATGATAAACATTCTAACCAGTGAGTTTCTTACTGGCTCTTAGAACCAAGGGTTTATCTTAGCCAAAACTGCACAGTGCTGTTAGTAAAATTAGTAACTAGTAAGAAATATGTTCCTCCTTTGTCAATCTGATCAAGAATAAAATTGCATTTATTCATGTCTGGTCTCTGAGTCCATCTTTATCTTTGGATTGTTTTGACACTGTGAAATGAAGTAATGAGGAGATACCCGAGACCACATTACGGCAAAATTGAGGCTTCATGCATTACATTCTTTATGTCTGACTGGGCTGTCTCATACTGTTGGTTCTAAACCAATGTGACATGACAGCACAAGGCATTAGGAGTCACATGACTTTCCCCATAACTAAGCAGCAGCTAGAGAAGCAGATTATAGGAAACAGAACTTCAAAATGCCTTTCCGTAGTTTTATAATGAAAAGGATTTTATCGCAGAATCTGAAATTGTTTTATATCTAATTTTAGAAGCTTTTATTGTCCATTAAATTCTCTTAGGCTAATGATTTTCTTTAGGTTCGTAATTGCCAACTCAGTGAACTGAAATCTTCAGCACATACTCTTGTTTTACTGCACAGTCATACCTGAATTAGTCAATGTAAGAACTGACTCCATAATATTAGAACGACCACTATTACAGGTGAGAGTGTAAGCAGTGTGGGAAGGAAACAAAGCAAACACGCTACCTCATGCTTCAACTTTTCTAATAAATAGAACTTAAACTTCAAAGGGATAACCCTGAAATCTGAATCCTAGTATCTAATTAAAGAATAGGTATTTTAAAGCAATTAAGTTAAATTGTGTGAGATAAAATTTTACTTCTTTTAACAGAGTATTTCTACTCTACTTGGACTGCAATTTTTGTATTACGAACTATACTGCTTTGAAGAAAAATCTTGTATTTTAAATATCATTATTTATCCTCTGGTGTATTTAACCAGCTCTACTTCAGAACCAGTAAACACTGGAGATGCTTTTTACAACTGCTGTTGCATAACGAAGTTTGTCTTCAGTGTGAAGAAGATGGCTGGTTCTATGTAAAATTCTGGGCAGTGGATAGTTTCAAAGAGTCATTTCAAAGTTGGGTCCTGTACTGAAACTCAGGCACACAGGCATGAATAATATAGTTTGAAAATAGTTTGTTATACAATGGTGAATTTGAACCTAACTTTAAAAATATTCATGATACCTGGGTACTCAAACACCAAGTACATGTCAAGTAAAAGATGATTATAAAGGTATTAGTATCAATACCTAAAGTACATGTTAAAAATTCAATTTAATGATGATTTTGCTTAAAAATGAGGGTAAGATGAAACTATATCATCAAATTACCTTTTTGTCCTTTGCTCTTAGTGTCACCTACACTAAAACTACAGATTAAAAAGATACCTTAAGACTGTGGGAGAAATACCTAAGAAACGGCTCAGAAGTTCAAGAGTGTTGGATGGAGGCTGCTTGTTGGTTCCTGGCTGCCCGGCTAGCTTAGACCCGAAAGTAATCACACAGAAACTGCACTAGTTAAATCACTGCTTGGCCCATTAGCTCTAGCTTCTTATTGGCTAACTCTTACATCTTAATTTAGCTCATTTCTATTAATCTGTATATCACCACAAGGTCGTGGCCTACCAGCAAAATTTCAGCATGTCTATCTCTGGAGGCTCCCTGGCATCTCTCTGACTCTGCCCTTCTTACTCCCAGCATTCCAGCCTAGCTTTCCCTGCCTAACTATAGGTCCAAAGCAGTTTCTTTATTCATTAATGGTAATCACAGCACACAGGGGACTCCCACATCACAAGAGTGCTTACTGCTCTCGCAGAGGACCAGAATTCAGTTCCTTGCATCCAACTGCCTTTAACTCTAGCTCCAGGGACCCAATGCCTCCTCTGGCTTCTACAGGCTCCTGCACACCTATTGTCCCCATAAACATATGCAGGCTCACAAAACACATGTACATAAAAAGATACATTTTAAAACCCTAAGATGGGTTGGCAAGTGATCTGAGTTCAACTCCTGGAAGCAAGGAAAGAGTGAAGCTGAGAGCAACTGCACTGTTCTCTCCGACCCACACATAGGCTCTGTGGCACACGTCCACACTGCTCCCCATATCTAAGATTGTTACTATTCAAACGCAGGCTCTGTGGCACAAGTCCACACCCCACCCCAGATATCTAAGATTGTTACTGTTCACACAGACTCTGTGGCACATGTCCACACTGCCCCCCAATATCTAAGATTGTTACTATTCACACACAGGCTCTGTGGCACATGTCCACACCATCCCCAATATCTAAGATTGTTACTATTTACAACTCCTCCTCTTATGGATAACAACATCAAAGCGTTATCTTTAAAGTGTGTGAAAATAATTGGTAATTCTATGTGTGTGAACAGATGCCGAAGCCATTATATAAGAAATGAAAAGGCAAGCTATCTCTCAACTTCTCAGCAGGGCTCCAAGCAATCCTGATGAGTGCTAGGTGTTTTATCTAAATGTTTTTGAGTCTATGTATGGACTGCATACCAATACCACTTTTCCCTACTTTCTTAAATGGGTGTATAATCCTAACTTGCTTTAAATGACATAAGAAAAATACATTTTGTGTACATAGTTGTTTCTAAAAAACTTATATAGCAGTTTCTTGAGTAGTAAAATGATAGTCACTGTACTTGAGAGCCCTGAAAAATAACACATAGGAATAATATTGGCTAAGCATTCATTATGTGCTAGGCACTTAACCACATTCTCATACCATCTTGGCAAAATGGCTGTGTGAGCTAGTGTTCTGTCAACTTAACACAGGGTAGAGTCATTGGAGAGGAGTGAGCCTCAACTGAGAAAAATGCCTCCATAGGGTCAGGATGAAGGCAAGCCTGTAGGGCATTTTCTTAATTAGTGATTGGTATGAGAAGATCCAGTCCATTGTGTGTGTGTGTGTGTGTGTGGAGGGGCACCCTTGGGCAGATAGACCTGGATTCTATAAGAAAGCAGGCTAGGCAAGCCATGGGGCAAGCCAGTAAGCAGCACCCCTTCACAGCCTCTGCATCAGCTCCTGTCTCCAGGATCCTGCCCTGTTTTGAGTTTCTGTCCTGACTTCCCTGATGATGAGCAGTGATGAGCAAGTGTAGGCCATGGTGTTTTGTCACAGCCATGGTCACCCTGACTAGGGCAGGGAAATCTCATTTTGCCCATGAGCAGACAGGTTCAGAAGTCAACTCCATAAGATTGCCTTTTCAAAGCTGTCTTACTTACCTACTCTAAGTATTGATCACACTGCCCTTTTAGGGGACAATATTTTCTTATAGGCATTATTATTACATTTACATCATGTACCTGTAAAAGGGTTGATGGCTCACACAAATAGGCTTATTCTAAGTACAAATTTTCACCCCTCTATCTGTCTGCATCTCAGGAGAGCATTCTATGTCCTGTTCAGAGAATACTGTAAAGTCCTGATCTCTTGACCAACACTATTTAACAACCTTTTTATAAATGAACACTGTTCATGACAAAAAAGGAGAAAACTCCTCATCTATGATTCTACTTTCAGACATATAGTTTTCTTTAGCATTTGAAAATTCACTCCATTACCTTAAAGAAGCGGTTTTCAACCTGGGAGTCCTGACCAGGACAGAAGATATTTACATTATGATTCATTACAGTAGCAAAATTCCAGTTATGAAGTAGTAATAAAATAATATCATGGTTGGGGTCAGCACAACATGAGCAACTGTATTAAAGGCCACAGCATTAGGAAGGCTGAGAACCACTGCCTTAAAGGAACTAAAATGGTGTTTGCTATAGAATTAAAAGATGTATACTTTGAAAATTGTAATTTCTCTAAAAAAAGGCTTTCAAATATATTTGATAAGTACGGCATAGCAGATCAGGTCAAGCCTACTGGTAAGTAACTGTTAAATCATTTTTATAAATACACGATGACCAGAGATTACAGCCGGCACCCAGAGTATTCACTACTATGGTTAAAGTTCGACCACATCATGAAGGTAGAAAGCACACAGGAGACCTGTGGAGAAGGCCCTGGTGTGGAGTGTGCTCCTCCCTCGACAAGCTTGGTCTGATGAGATCTCGGTCCTGCAGAATGTCTTCCTGAGATGGACCCTGTCATGTGTTTAACAAAGAAAAGAAAGGAATCATTTCAGCTTTCTCAGTTCTTCACCATCACAGATGTTTCAACATCCACAGAATACGTTTATAATTGTATAAAGTGTAAGACTAGATTTCAGACTCAATTTTAATCAAACACCGCCACCTATCTCCAAAATGTCCAAATCACTTTCAGTTATTTGGAGCGCTCATGCTTTCATTCCCCTTTAAACATGTTCTCATGAGTTTGGAATCCTATAAAACATACGTTTGAACATATCCAAGTGTAACCCATTACATTACTGTTTAAGGTATATTTGCATGAATTCTATGGAAAATGGAAGGTTTTTGGCATTATTTCTGTACCAAAAAAAGCAAAAAACGGACAAATTACTGTTTTAACCACCGAGCCATCTCTCTAGCTCCAAATTTATTTACTGTTATGTTCACTGGTGTGTTGTTGCCTGCATGTATATCTGTGTGTGAGTGTCAGGTCCCCTGGAACTAGAGTTACAGATAGTAGTAAGTCACCATGTGGATGCTGGAAATCAAACCTGGGTCTTCTGGAAGAGCAGCCAGTGCTCTTAAGCACAGTTACTGTTTTAAGACCTACATTTCCTCATAAAATGAATAACCTGGTAAGAAATTTCCTGTGTGTGTAAATATTTTGGTCTTTATTTTCAAAATCTACATAAGAAATTGATTCCAATTTCAGAAAAAGCAATTTTATCTCTAAAAAAAAATCCTCAAACAAACCCCATGAACTATGCCTGAACAGTGTTCTCACTTGAGAAATGCTACAGAGTTTTATCTTATTTTCCATCAAATGCATATGGGCCTACTGGTTTTATTTTTCTTGCCGTGTGCAGAGGAGAGACTGTAGTGTTTTAAAAGCACCACCGTGTTACATTAGAATCATTCTCAGTAAATGTGGCTGAGGTTTCTAGTTGTCTCCTAAGCCCGTTCTCATCTTCTTCACTGATAATGGCATTTGATTTGGGGTTTGGCACTGTGTTGCCAGCTCAAGACTGCATTTCCCAAACTCCCTTGCAGGTACGGCCTTGGCAAGAACTTCTTAAAGTCCCCACATCCTTCAAACTTTTATTTATTTATATTGTAGGTGTGACCCGACAAAACGAAACCACCAACCCCCAAAGCCCACACCTATAAAAGATACTTTTAAAGAATCTAATGTACTCGTGATCGTCTATGCCACACTTTCTCTCTGTAACAAACAGTCTCACAGGTATTGTTTGTTAGGAGGAACTGCTGGTGTGAGGATGAAAAGTTTACTATTCAGTGATGCTTACATAACATAAATTATAGACCAGGCATGTGGCTCACTCCCATAACCTAATACTTGGGAGATGAGGAGGACTGCCAGAAGTTTGGGAACAGCCTGGGCTACAGAGGGAGTTCTGGGCCAACTTGGGATACAGAATAAAGGTCTGTCTCAAAAGTATTGTCCCAATGCTACGCTTTAGTGTAACAAGGGAAAGCTATTAGGACTTTACATATACCCTACATTTGGTGTACCACAGTATAGGATTTCAAATAGTTTGGGGCCCTGGCTTTACTGCAGTGACAAAGTGCATGTGGATAGCTTGTGGAGAAGGAGAAAAAGAATCAACAATGCATCAGGGAGGTCTGACTACCAGCATCAGAGACATGCTTTGGGTTGTTCTTTACTGTCTCCATAGGAAATAAAATGATCCTCAGACCCCTTCAGTTTTTGTGTCATTAATTAAAAAAAAATAGGCTCCTTAGTGAATATTTAAAATACACGTTTACTGGAAACCTTCTCTTGAAAGCCAACAATACAAAATAAATATTGTTAGGATAAGAAAATAGTTTTAGCTGTTTGGGTGCTGGGACCTGGTGGTGAGTTCAACCAGGCGGGAGTTCCTTTGTTTCAATAGCCTGC
>LOEQ01014123.1:31616-45623 GCA_001685075.1 Bramus lutescens | reverse complement strand
ACAGACCTTGAGAGAACAATAATCAACTTTATATAGAAAAACAAAAAACCCAGGTTAGCCAAAACAGTCTTATACAATAAAGGAACTTCTGGAGGCATTACCATTCCTGACTTCAAACTCTATTACAGAGCTACAGTAGTGAAAACATCTTGGTATTGGCATAAAAACAGAGAAGTTGACCAATAGAAGACCTGAATATTAACCCACAAACCTATGAACACCTGATTTTCGACAAATATTTTCACTTATGAAAGACAATTTTAGATTGGCTGCTTTCATGAACTTCCTAAATATTGTTGTTTATTTTGGAAGATGGAAGTTTGGAAATCTTTTTCATACATCTATAGTTTAACATTAAAAATAAATTCCTGTCCCTTCTTCAGGAATGATATAGTCTTTAACTCCTACAGTGGTTTTTGCTGTACTCTCCTGTTTGCTTAGCAAATAGCCTCATCCAGTGTTTAGAATTTACCTAGATTTTTGAGGGCAAAACTAAAGATGACTATTCTCTAAACACTACTGTAGACATTTAAACTTTTAGTAAGAAGTGCTCATAATTTTCTCACTGAATTAAGAGTTTGAATATAATTTAAAATTTTCATCATTAATAAAAATAGTCATTTTAGTATCTCTGGAGTTGTGTCCTTTGGAAGCCATTTAATATGTCTTAATATTTTCTGTTAGTCATGAAGTAAGCAATCTATGTTATCAGTATCCATGCTACTACTCTTCATCACCTGTAAAAGTAGTAAAAGTTGGAGGTGATTACTTCTCCTCTTCTCCCCTGCTGTTAAAATTATTTTACTTCTTTTCTTAAGCAATTGTTTTTTGTGATTCTAGCTGACATCATCTTCTAACTGTGGTCTTCTGTAACAGGAATCCCATCCTTCCTGTCATTCTTTCAAAGAGTACTAATCTAAGACTAGCTGAAAATGGCCTGCTGCAAATTGTGAATTCATTTAAGGATATTAAAAATTGCAACATGTTTGAAACTATGTTATAAATAGATAGAATCTTTCACATAACAGTAAAATAACACATCAGGAAATATTATCTTTGAAAACTCTGTTGATATATTAGAGATTTATTCTAAAATACAAAAAAAGAAATTATTTATATTCTATTCTTTATAACTTATTTCAGAACAAAACATTTTTATTCAGCCATGATGAATAAGAACATTTTTCTTAAAATTATAGTAAACATGTTCTTCTAAAATTATGTGTAATTGTGCAAAAATAAAATAAACAGAATGTAATCTAAGCTTAGAATTATAAAACTGCAAATCCATTCATTCTTCTCCTTAATTTGTAGTACCTTACCAATAAATCATAGGACATTTTAATGGTAGTAGGCAATTTCCTAAATAATGAAAAGATAAATTCTTAAATAAGTTGCCTTAGAAGTGTTTTAAAATAGAAAAATTCTATTTTACAGAGTTTGTTCCTTCAAAACTATATGAATGGAATTTGTGGTTGTAAACAATAGCAAATCTCACAGCAATATCAATTAAAAGCAGGGAGGTTTTAAAAAATTTAGTGTATTTGGAGAAATCATGATTTGGAGTAATTATGACTAAGTTTAGTGACCAACGTTCAATTTCTATGTACAAAGAAAATGTGTTATATCTTCATTGAACACTGAGGGTTAATTCATGAACCATCAGTAGATTCATGATAAGAAAAATGTCCTCACATTTTGTGTAATCGATGCATTCATTGCAAAGTACTTCGAAGAATTACTAATGGCATTGTATTTTTAAAGCTGTTTTTTCATCAATTTCCTCCTCTTTTACTTTTCTGCTACTTCTAAGGCTAATGTTTATTATGAAGTGCTTTGTTAGATGCCCAATTGATGCAAAACAAAACACAGGTAATTGTTTTTTGTAAATGTCCTAACCTTTAGGTTTGAAGATTCATGCTAAAGTGTAAGTATTAGCACACAATGTTGACTATGAGAAATGATCAAATGGAGACTCAGAGACCTCTTAAGAAATGCTTTAATGGACACCAGAGATAACCTGACTGGTCACCAGTATAAGCAAATGTACAGGTATGACAACTGTATGTAATAAGAATCAAAATAATTCTCTAAACTCCACCTTGTATGATTGCAAAAAAAGAGAAAAAAATCCCCTTAACTATTGATGAAAATAGAAATGACTCAGAGAAGAGAAGCCTTATCCAATAGAACAGGTAGAAACAACAACATTCTAAACACCAGAGCATACTGAGATTTGCAACCTGGAAAATGGTTTGAAATACATGGGTGGATGGACTTTATGTATATATGATTTTCACATTCCATGAGATGTGCTTATGGGAAAGATAGTGGATTTACAAGTCTCAGAAACTCCAAGGGCATAATTTGATGTATACAACTGTCAGTATGAGGAAATTATCAGATTGTTTGCAAACTAGAGAGAGCATGAGAGTGAAGTGCAGTGGGTATCTGGAGCTCAATGGATGTGGCTGCCTGTGGAAAGGCAGTGGGATCAACCAAACCAGAATGTGATGTGGATAAGAAATTTCAAATCAAGATACATATTCTGTGATCAGTTAACATTGAAAATTATTAGTAAATATGCTTTAATGGAAACAAAATGAATGAAACTGAATATAGCACCAATATGAAAATAGTAAACTAATAGACCACTTGAAGGCATTCCAGGAACAAACCTGACTTGAATTGAAGGTTCCCACAGAAAGGTCCATTTAAGAAGGTGAGATGAAATTGAACAATAATCCTAACCAATGGATGACTTTGCCTTGAATTGTCTCTGAAAAGCACTCTGAGTCTAATGAAAACTTGGCAATCTGCCCAGCATATTGGACTGACAAAATAGCCAAGGATTGTTCATAATTTTATTCTCCTCCTGACTCATCCCAGGAGTACATTATGTATGACTCTCACCAAAATATAGAGATCTGATGGTAAAGATTATGATTCATGCTTCTAACTATCCTCCAAAACTTGAGGGCATGGCATGCACATTCAACAAACTGTATTGGATTTCTGCCCTAAGCCTCAGAGAACATCATAGATGAGGAGATGGAGAGATTATATATTCCCAGAGATTGCTTGGAAGTGCTGTGAGATGCTATCTTCTGAACACACCAATGCTTTTTGCACATATTAGCGAACAGCAGTTGTGGTTACCTGAACAAAACCTGAACAAGATTAAGCCAGTTAAGTCTTCCAACAGGGATTGTGGAGAAAATACTAAGGTTCTATCTCTAGCCATGGAGCAATGGAAAATCAATAGCTAGTGCTGAGGGGAGTATCACTCAAAGGATGTGGTCATTGGCAAGTTGTCAATCTCTAGTAGATGGCCCCATATTTATGTATACATGGACATCATTAATTGTACTCTTTGAGGTATATGTGTCATAAAAAATGGCATTTAATTGGAAGGAGACTTGTTAGGGGATCAGAACAAGTTGGAAGAGGAAGTGAAAGGTAATCATGAGCAAGACACATTGCAAATATGTATGAGAGTATTTAACGACTAAATACTTTTTAAATAATGCATGGGCTTTAGCTGTAGCTCAGCTGATACAGTACTTGCTTAGGGTGCCCAAAGCCCTGGGTTCAATACAAAGCACTTCAGAAACTAGGATATGTGGTGATCTCTCCTAATCCCAGCATGTCATGGGTTAGGACAAGAAGATACGGAGTTCCAGGTTTTCCTTTGTCACATGATGTGATCGAGGCCAGCTTAGACCACACTTTTCTACTAAATAAAGTCCACTTGACGTATTCAATATATCCAAAACGAATGAAAACAGTTTTCCCAACTTATTGTTACAACCACATTCTTCCTATTTTGCTGCTGTTGGATAAATGCTTCCGAAATTAACATTTCAGTATTGGTTGTTTAGCTTAAAATGTGTGGTATAAACATATATAATTAAATGATTGGATATCAATGTAATACAGTAACTTCTCAATTCTTTAGACAATTATAGATCTATAAAAATTCCCTATACATAAGAAATTTTAATTATTCAACTATGAAATTAAATGAGTCCATCTTCTATATTTTTTAAAGGCAGGATAGTTACATAACATGTTCATAATATAGTTTTACAGATTTTGTATTAGGAAAATGATAAACCTGAGCTCCATCATAAAATCATCACAAATCATGTAAAACGTGTGACAATTTCTGTCTTCAGCACTGTGAAGAAGTTTTGCTATAGTATGCTATACCACACAGAAACACTGTATTAATCAACTCAAAAAACTTAAAAATTGTTTACTCAGACTGATAGGAGATATTGTACACAAGTTTAAATATTGCAAAATAAGAAGGCTAATAAAACTTAATGTAAAAAATTAAGATATTTTCTCTTCCACTGCAGAATCATTAGTTACTTGTTACTACACATGCTCTTATTTTGAAACAGTAGTGTTGCCCCTGAGGTATTGTAAAGTGCTCTTTCTTTTTGTCTGTCTGTATTTCTTCCTTCCTTCCTTCCTTCCTTCATTCCTTTATTATTTCTTTCCCATCCTTATTTATTTCTTGTTTGCTAGTTTCCTGGCTTGCTTTTTATTCTTTTTGCCCTTGTATGCAAGTGGATCTAAGACTTGGTATATAATCCAGATTGTCCACAAACTCATACTCCTGACACTACAGCTAAAAAGATATCATGCTCATATTCTCATTTAAAATTTTAAAATACTAGATATAAACCTAATGAAGGAAGTGAAAAAAATCTACAGTTAGAACTTTAAACCACTGAGGAGAAAGATGAGGATCACAGTAGAAAATAGAACTCCCTTGTATGCCACAGAGATAGAAAAATATCATGTGAAATTACATAAGATTTTGGAATAAAAAGTTATGAATAGTTAAAGCAATCCTTATAAAAGAACAAAGCTAGAGGGATTATAATTCCAAGTTTCATGATACATTACAGAGCTATAGTAACAAAAACAGCATGATATTATGTCAAAACCAGACATGCAAACGAATGTAACAAAAGAGAAATTCCAAATGTGAGTACACATAACTACAACCTCAGAGGTAAACTCACTTCATTATTTTGCTAAAGTGACATAGTATCAAACTGCATTCTTCATTCATGTCACAATACCCAGAGGTTAATGCAGCACTCAGACTTAATCAGAGAGTTTCTGTGTTCTGTGTAGGGTAGCTAAAATTAGAACTCCCAACTGGTCAAAGTGCAGAGAATACATGTCGACAGTACTCAGCCACAAATATGCCATCTGTATCAGTCCTTTCCCAAAGTGCAAGGACCACTGAAGAGAGAGTAGAAAATGATTGCAAGCGCCAGAGTTTGAGGAGGACTGGAGAAAAACATGTCCTGGGGTCATGAAAAGACCACTGTACTTATGTCCTCACAGCCACAAGATCAAGCCAATCAAACTTCTAGTAGGGAGGGGAAGATGTTCACAAGCCTCTTCTCTAACTGAGGACTATGGGCTGTATATTTTTCTATGAAGTGAGTATCGGGTTTCTTTAAGGATGTGGAGCTTGGTAGGTTAACCATCCTCCAGAAGAGACATACAATGTTACCTTGCTCAGTATGGGAGTATATGGGTAGCACAAATTAAAGCTTCATACTTCATTTGAAAATGATAGGATCTTGGGAAGATAGAGAGTTGGGGTGGACCTGGGAGGACTTAGAAGAAGGAATGAGTCACGTTGAATATTCAAAGTTAGCCATGCTTATTGGAGGAGAATCTACAACTTCTAATTTACCAAACTAGCATAATCCCTAACAACAATCTGTAAACATTTGTCCTTATACTCAGAGTAATGCAGTCTTCACCCCTTACCAAGAAAAATTTTTGCAGCAGAGAGACGATTACAGAAAGCAACAGCCAATCAAAATGCAGAGAGTTGAAACCAGTTCCAATGGATACAACTACAAAACCTTCCTGAATCTAAGGTTCAGGAAATATTAAAGAAAAGAGAGAAAAAAGAATGCAAGTTCCAGAAGACCGGGGAGTTTACTATGTGATTTTGTGTCCCAGCAAATGCAGAAACGACATCCATAAAATCTCACCAGCATGACTGCCTAACGATAAGCTGAACTATGGTGACACCAGTGAACATGTCAAACTGGACAGAGAGAAGCCCACCTCACTCTTAGAGAAAAACCTACAAGGAATCTAGGAAGCTGGGAGCAGAAGACGGGGTATTTCCCCAAAACAGAAATAAGTAGTTCATTGCCAAATATTCAGCTCTGAAAACATACATGCACATAACAATGTATGAACTAGACAGTGTGTGTGTGTGTGTGTGTGTGTGCATGTGTGTGTGTATGAAATAACAATTAGTGAAAAAGGAGGCCATAAATTTGAAGGAGAATGAGGGGGATATATGGGAGGGGTTTGAAGGAAGGAAGGGAAGGGATAAATACTTGATTATATTATAATCCCCAAAATAAAAAATATCAAATTCTCAAAGAATAAATGCAAAATTCTGTATGAAAACAAGACTAAAAGGGAAGAATTGATGTTATAATTGGTCTAAGACAGAATTCAGTGTTCATATAATATCTGTTCTTATGTTCAGCTTGTCTTGTGCAGTTATGAAAGAAGCAAGCATAGGCTTTTGAGTCATAGCCTATTCTTCTCATAATAAGACTGTTTTAACTGTTTAAGTTAATTGATGTGGGATGTCCTTCTGTATACGTGTTGCTTTTATTGGTTGATGAATAAAGCTGTTTTGGACAATGGTTTAGCAGAGTAAAGCCAGGCAGGAAATCTGAACAAAGATATATAGAGAGAGTCAGCAGGCCCAGAGAGACACCATGTAGCTGCTGTAGGATCAGGATGCCGGAACCGTACTGGTAGGCCACAGCCTCATGGTGATACACAGATTAATAGAAATGGGTTAATGAAGGATGTAAGAGCTAGCTAGAAATATGCCTAAGCTATTGGCCAAACAGTTATGTAATTAATATAGTTTCTGTGTGATTATTTGGGTCTGGGCAGCTGGAATGCTAAAGTACAGTCTCTATCTACAGTTAATAAGCTAAACTCTATATATTTTATTCTTTTTTATTGTATTCTTAACACCCAATAATGATTATAAAATAGTTCCCCTTCTAAACAAAAGTTTTTTTTTTCTATTTTGGACAGAGAAGTTGAACATGCATAGGTGGTGACTTTATATTACTGCTCAATGTGATTCTTGCTGTATTGTCTAGAAGTAGTAGCTTTTCCTGTTGAAAGCATCCAACTATGAAGTCATCTAGGGAATTAATGACAGTAAAGGAGGAGCAGAACTCTTTCCTCTTTTATTCTTATTAGCATCACAGGACCAAATGAATTATTTAATTAAATGCTCATACTGCAGAGCCATGATGTCATAACATTTTACAGCTGAAATATTTTGCCACCAAGTGACATTTACAATTTTGTGTCTCTAGTTAATCTTTAAAATGAGGTGTCATTCCAGAAGATGAGCCATAATGGTGTATAAGGGACCCTCAAGTCGTGGACTTTTGTATGAATAGATTACCTGATAAGATGAATATCATGAGGAGCTGGAGAGATGGCTCAGTGGGTAAGGGCAATTGCTGCCAAGCCTGATCACTGGAGTTAAATGACCCAGGGACTACTGATGTAGTGGAAGGAGACCCTAATCCTACAAGTCGTTCTTTAGCCTCTACACATGCATCATGGTGCTTGTTTGTAGGCATACACATGAGCACATGAGTATGCACATGCATGCACACACACCCATACATACGAGAGAGAGAAATGTGTATCTTTTAAATGTAAAGATTTAACAATGTATAGAATCTAGTCTCATTTACTTACTCCCTAAATCCTGAAGAAATAATGCTGTAAGAGACATGTAAAACTGGAAGAATAGACTTTAGAATGTATGTCTTCTAAACTGAGTATATTGAGTTAATATTCCCTAATGAATGTAAGGGAAGAAATGCAATCCATTTGACTTCAGCTAATGACCTTGTGTCCTTGAGCGGTTTTCCTTTCTATCTAAAACTCATTATCACGTTGTGATACCACTGTCCAGTTGACTGTAGTTAGTGAAACATGTACCGTGTGCATCTTCAACAGACTTTTGTGTCTTCATCTTTGTAAGGTAGCCCTCCCCTTTATGATAAGACTGGTGCACAGCAATTTTATTAACAAGAGTTCATCCCTTTTCCTCTCTAGTATGTCTTGTAGTCACAAGAGAAACTGCCTCAGGAAAAGCTATGACTTCAAACAATGACAAAGTGATTTTCTACAGCCAATATACATCCCAAAGAATCTTATGTAAGAACAGGAGGTTACTACTTCTGGTAGCTTAACATCAGAGCCTCTGTAAAAATGATGAAGGCAGCATGTTCCTGTATGTACAGTAAATACCATAGATGACAGTTTTCCCAGAGGAAGTGGCATTTGAGAAGAAGGAAAGCATGTCACGACCATCTCACAATAACCATGCATGCCATTAATACTATAATACCAGATATAATAATGCTAAATTTTTATTTTTCTTTCTTGATAATAATATTACTTTTCCTTTTCTTTCTTTATAAGTAGTAATTTCTAGTTATCTTGATGTATGAAGTAAAAGGCAGAACATTTTTCCAAAAGGAAAAAAAAATCATGTGAAGAGTTTCTTTGAAAAATCTGACAGATGACTGGCTGATGATGGAGCCAGGACATGATGGGGAATAGAAGTCAAGATAGGGGGAAAGTAGGCAAGTCATGGCAAAAGAATGGTCAAAGAAAAGTAATTTGGGAACCTGAATGCTTCTTTCTATGCAAGGAAAGATTTATTTTTATTTTATGAAGAGTATTTGAGAAATAGGGAATGAGGAAATTAAGCAGGGAACAATATTCAAACTGATAAGCCATGCTATATATGAAGTTAGAATTTATATTAGGGTTGATAAGGCATGTATATTTCCAGTTCCCATAGAATCTGTTCTTCAGGAGGATCAATGAAGCTATAGTATGAAAACACACTAAGGAGTATTCTTTTGTTCTTAAATATTGGTTTCATGCTACACCTGTGTAAAACCAAAATCCCAAATCCTCCTATTATAAACAGAGCTATTTACCATCACAATAACAAATTATGTTTCCACATCCTCCGTAATAAAAATGGCAATTTTTATGAAAATATTACTCAAAGGAAAGTCAGGATTGAAAATATGTGTGTGTGTGTGTGTATATATATATATATATATATATATATTTATATAAGTACATAGATGTGTGTTTCTGTGATCTGTGTCTGTATATGTATAGACAAATGTATACTTATATGACTTATAAAAATATTATGATGAGCTTATACATCCTTTCCAAAAATATGACTTGGTGATGAAAGCTAAGAAAAATTCATTACAGTCTATAGAACACTTTGGGAAAACCTGAGTTATATTTTAGCAATTATAATTAGGAAGCAAAAATGATGAAATTCCAAAGTTTGAGGTCCAACAGTGTGAAGTACATATCCCATGTAACAATCTAAATTGAAAAAAGTTATGATCAAGTTACACATTTTCATATTGTTCAGTGTAAATATTTGATCAGTTAATATGTAGTATAAACATGCATTGATTTTGCTTTACTTTCAAAGCGTGTTTGCTCTCAGAGTTCTTAAGGTCATCATTTTCCTGTGAGCATACTTCAGATCACCTTGCATCAATTCATATCATAAAAGTGTTAATGTGACTAAAGTATATTCTACAGGTAAAGAGGGGAGCCTAATGTGTGTAGAGGAGAACATTTGCAGACTTCTGAATATGAAATTAAACACAATTATGATCTGAGAATATATTAAGGTTAATAAGTATTGAATATATGAATTTGCATGAACTAGAAGAAACTGAAGAAAACTCCTTGGCAAACTATGAAGTTTCAAGTAAGTGCTTTGTACACACTTAACCAGGATTATGTTCTTCTCTGGTGATTAAAAAAAAAACACAGTGGAGATGAATAATCTATAATACATGGATGCATATGTAGCTAAATTTATAATTCTACCCTGCTGTATCAGGAAATTTTCATATAACAAAATGTAGCTAGCTGATTTTCATGTATCTGAGAACATTTTGAAATATCATGTGGTAGCTACTTTATGCCAACTTGAGACAAGCTAGAGTATGTGAAAGGAAGGAATCTCACTTGAGAAAATGCCTCCACTTAGATCCAGCAGGAAAGCATTTTCTTTATTAGTGATCAATGGGGGAAGAAGCCAGCCTACTGTGGGTGGTGGCACCCCTGGGTTGGTGGTCCTTTGTTCTATAAAGGAAGCTACTGAGCAAGCCATGTTGAGCAAACCAGGAAGTAGACCCCTCCATGGCCTCTTCAATTTCTGCCTCCAGCCAGGTTCCTGCCCTGTTCCAGTTCCTGACCTGTTTTCCTTCAGTGATAAATTATCATGTGGAAGTGTAGAGCCAAACAAATCTAAATCCTTTCCACCCCAACTTGCTTTTGGGCTTGGTGTTTCATCAAAACAATATAAACTCTAACTAAGACATACAATCTCTTTCTCCATTCCTCAACTAATTAGGTTTTCTCCTTCAATTAGAAGTTTTTATCTTTAGTCAATATTTAACTTTCATTCTTTAATAATTTCCAAAGTGATTTTGTCTGCGGTGTCCTTGGACTACCAGGCGTCCCTGTTTCTGTGCTGAGGATTTCCATCCAGAGGGGTGTGTGCCTTCCCCAGGGCAGACTGTCCCAGAAGGGAGCACAGCCCCTCCCCAGCTCCTGCTGCAGGGGCTTCTTTGTTACACATGAACCTGCCTCCCCCAAGCCTGCCCTATAGTATGCAAGGTCCTTGGCAAAGAACAGTTCCTGCTCCTGCACTAAGGCTATCCACCCAGAGGGGTAAGTATCTTCCGGCCACACAAGGGAGTGCAGGGCACCTTCAGCTTCTGCTGCAGGGTCTTCTGTGTTCCACTCGACCCTGCCCTCCCCCCGAGTTCACCCTTTTTTCTGCAGGGTCCTTGGACTACCAGGAGACCCAGTTTCTGTGCTGAGGACTTCCATCCAGACAGGAACAGTTCCTGCTCCTGCACTAAGGAGATCCACCCAGAGATTCATTCACAGCAAAGATTATACCAAGACACCAAGACTCTCCTGGCTTCATTTGAAGAAAGAGATGGGCAGGTGCCAATGCAAGAATTCCTCCAACAACCTGAAAGGCAACATGACATCACCAGAATCCAGGNACCCAAGAAAACCAAGAAAAAGCAATCAAACAGGTAAGGGAAACAGCTCAAGACCTGAAATATGAAAAGGAGGTAATGAAGAAAACACAAGCCAAGGGAAGGCTGGATATGGAAAATCTGGGTAAATGAACAGGAACTACAGAGACAAATATTACTAACAGAATTCAAGAGATTGAAGAAAGAATCTCAAAGACTGAAGATACCATAGAGGAAATAAACTCACTGATTAAAGAACAAAACAAATCCAACAAATTCTTAACACAAATCATCCAGGGCATCTGGGACACTGTGAAAAGACCAAATATAAGAATAATAGGGGTAGAAGAAGGAGAAGAATTACAGTTCAAAGGCCCAGAAAATATATTCAACAAAATTATAGAAGAAAACTTTCCCAACTTAAAGAAGGATATTGCTATGAAGGTACAAGAAGCATACAAAACACTAAATAGACTGGATCAAAAAAAAAAAGTGGATCCCCTCACCAGATAATAATCAAAACACAAAGCATACAGAATAAAGAACGAATATTAAGAACTGCAAGGGAAAAAAGTCAATTAACATATAAAGGGCAACCTATCATAATTAAACCTGACGTCTCAATGGAAAACCATGAAAGCCAGAAGGTCTTGGATAGATGTGCTGCAGACAATAAGAGACGATGGATGCAAGCCCAGACTACTATACCCAGCAAAGCTTTCATTAACTATCAATGGAGAAAACAAGATATTCCAGAACAAAAACAGATTTAAACAATACTTAGCCACAAAACTGGCCTTAGAGAAAGTATTAGAAGGAAAATCACAAACCAAGGAAGCCAACAACCCTGATAATAACACAAGCATCTGACAACCGTTCAACAGCACAACTCAAAGAAGGGAAACACACAAACACTACCACCAGAAAAAATANCACAAACCAAGGAAGCCAACAACCCTGATAATAACACAAGCATCTGACAACCGTTCAACAGCACAACTCAAAGAAGGGAAACACACAAACACTACCACCAGAAAAAATAACCAGAGTTAACATCCACTAGTCATTAATTTCACTTAATATCAGTGGACTCAATTCACCTACGAAAAGGCACAGGTTAAGAGAATAGATACGAAATCAGGATTCAACATTCTGATATTTACAAGAAACACATCTCAACCTCAAAGACAGACACTACCTCAGAATAAAGGGTTGGGAAAAAGTTTCCCAATCAAATGGACATAAGAAACAAGCGGGTGTGTCTCTACTAACATCTAACAAAATTGATTTCCTACTAAAATCATTCAGAAGAGATGGAGATGGACACTTTATACTCATAACAGGAACAATTCATCAGGAGGAAGTCTCAATCTTGAATATCTAAGCCCCTAATATAAAAGCACCCACATATGAAAAAAAAACATTAATAGAACTCAAAGCATACATCAAACCCCACACTCTCATAGTAGGGGATTTCAACACTCGTCTCTCACCCATGGACAGGTCAACCAGACATAAACTTAACAGAGAATAAGAGAACTAACAGATGTAATTAACCAAATGGACTTAACAGACATCTATGGAATATTCCACCCAAACAGAAAAGAATATACCTTCTTCTCAGCATCTCATGGACCTTCTCAAAAATTGATCACATGATTGGAAACAAAGCAAACATCCATAGATACAAAGAAATTTTAGTAACCACTTGTGTACTATCGGATCACCGTGGAACAAAGTTAGAATTCAGCAATTCTAAACAGAGAAAGCATACAAACTCATGGAAAGTGAACAGTCAACTACTGAACCACCCCTGGGTCAAGGAAGAAATAAAGAAAGAAATTAAAGTCTTCCTTGAATTCAATGAAAATAGACACATCATGCCCAAACCTATGGGACACTATGAAAGCAGTGCTAAGAGGAAAGTTCACAGCACTAAGTGCCCACATAAAGAAAAGAGAGAAAGCACACATTAGAGACTTAACAGTGCAACTGAAAGCTCTAGAAAAAAAAGTATCAGATTCATCAAGTAGGAGTAGAAGACTGGAAATAATCAAACTGAGAGCTGAAATCAACAAAATAGAAACACAGAAGACAATCCAAGGAATCATTGAAACAAAAAAGCTCATTCCTGGAGAAAATCAACAAGATTGACAAACCCATATCCAAGTTAATCAAACGGCAGAGAGAGAACATACAAATTAACAAGATCAGAAATGAAAAGGGGGACATAACCACAGACACAGCGGAAATTCAGAGAATCATTAGATCTTACTACAAAAGCCTGTATGCCACAAAATTGGAAAATGTGAAAGAAATGGACACCATTTTAAATAAGTACCATATACAGAAATTAAATCAAGACCAGGTGAACAGTTTAAATAGACCCGTAAGTCACGAGGAATTAGAAGCTGTCATCAGAAACCTCCCTATCAAAAAAACCCTGGACCAGATGGTTTCAATGCAGAATTCTACCAAAACTTCAAAGAGGAGCTAATACCTATACTCCTTAATCTGTTTCACAAAATAGAAACACAAGAGTCATTGCCAAACTCCTTTTAAGAAGCTACAGTCACCCTGATACCAAAACCACACAAAGGCTTAACCAAGATAGAGAATTACAGACCAGTCTCACTCATGAACATTGATGCAAAAATTCTCAATAAAATACTGGCAAACCGAATCCAAGAACACATCCAAAAAAATATCCCTTAGGATCAAGTAGGCTTCATCCCAGAGAGACAGGGCTGGTTCTACATAGGAAAATCTATCAATGCAATCCATCATATAAATAAACTGAAGGAAAAAAAAACATATGATCATTTCATTAGATGCTGAAAAAGCATTT
>LOEQ01014123.1:9933-27058 GCA_001685075.1 Bramus lutescens | reverse complement strand
TAGAGCTAATGGGCCAAGCAGTGCTATAAATAATATAGTTTCTGTGTGGTTATTTTGTTTCTGGGAGGCCAGGACGAACAAGCAGTGCTCCTTCCAACAAAAGTAGATTCCTTTATTCACTGTGATTTGTTTTAGAATGTCTTCCTTTCAGTTGTATGCTTCCACGTGAAAAAAAAATCACCAGATATATCTTAAATAATCTTTAAGGAGTATACCTCAAAATATGTTTATGTGAGTTCTCAACACATTACCAAAATAAATTTTGGATTTTGTAAACTGTCTTTTTTTTGGAATTAATATTTTAAAAACACCTTATTTCAAGAAACTTGTGGTTTTCTACTTTATGGTGTATTGGGGGAATCTTTGATTATTATTATTTCTCTTCCTCATACTAAGTATTCTAGTTAAAGTGACCATCCATAGTAGCCAGGTTGAGAAGCAGGCAACATAGTCCTTTCTATTTAAAACAAACTGCTATGTTGTGTGACATCTCTCCTCTCTCAATTTTTTACAATATGTGACCCATCAAAATAGTGTTATCTCAATCTGTGGCCTTCTTGCCCTCACTTCAGTGGATTTATAATTTGACCCCTGGGTCAATTCTAAACTCCTGACTACTTTAAGTCAAATGGAATCCACTTTCTGTTTATGCATTGCAGAGCAAACACATCCGTTCCTGTAGGTTTGACTGACACTCCAAACTGAGCTATTTTAGGTGTAACGTAATTTTATAGCTTCCATCGCTACATATTTAGTATGTACTCAAAGATACCATTTAGAATTCTCTCTATATTTTCAAGTAATTTGATTTTAAGCTACAAGTATACAAAGGATGCAGTGAAATGTTACTTAGCTGTTCGTACCTCTGCTCTTTGAATATGCATGATATATAAACTAAAGCAAAACCTAAATTCTTTGATGCTACTCCTGTCAAATGTGAGGGCTCTGGAACTGCTTTGGCTGACAGCCTCCATTGAGAGCTTCATTGTGTCTCTTTCTGGCTCTGAGCCTTTAGAGCTTGGCAGCTTCCAATTCATGCTTCTTGGAATGCTTCGTCTTGTTTGGCAGCCATCATTGTAACTGTAAGGCTGAGCTATTCTGTAGTGAGCACTAGCCTGCTGGGAATCCTAGCCAGAAGCCAGCTCCAACTTGTTGTTCTGTAAGGCAAGCCTCATCAACACCCTGATCTGAGAAAAGCATTAGCATCTGGATCCTGCTTCTGAAAGTGATAGAGCTGGAATACGTTTGTATTGTTTTGGGGAAGGTTCAATATATATTTCATAAGTGAATAATGTAAACATTTCCAAAGCAAGCCACTGGGACAAAGACAGCCACTGGCATAGTTTTCATAAGTCGCTGTATTAAAGTTTCAGTTTTATCTGGCACTGTTGGAACATGGGGGAACCTCTTAGAACTTGGGCCAATCAGATTATTTAGATGATTAGAGATGTGTCTTGCAACTATGAGACACCAGTTGCTCCCTCTCTCTCCTTTGTTCTCAGACATGAGAGGAACAGGCTTCCCCTGCCATCTGTGCTATATTCATTTCTCATAGGCTCCAAGCTAATTTGATTAATCAAGAATGGAATAAAAACCTCAAAACATATGAGCAAATACAAACCTTTCTACTTTCAAAGGTGTTTTCTTTCAGATATTTCTTTACAGTATTAAAAATTGACCAATGATATCACATAGTTTGTATATATCTTCCGTGGAGGATTGTAGCTACCTTGGGTACATGAGGGCTAACAAATTAAGAGACTTGAAGCTTCCATTTCCTATCTCTTCTTAGACAGTAAAGAAACTGAAATAAGTCCTTGAGGAAGTCCACAGGAAGAAATTATAAGGCCAAAGTCAAAAACAAACTAAGCACATGGCTGTCAGCAGACAATCGGTACCCAAACTAGTCTCACAGAACTGCATCTGTGACCGCTTCTCAAAGAATTATCATTACATTAATCCTTGCAGAACTAGTTGATGTGTGCAATTAAGTGATAACTAAAATATTACATCAAAGTCTCCTTTTTCAGTCTTTCCAGATACTTTACTTACTTATCTCAAATAGTTAGAAACTTACAAAATCTGATCTCAATCACTGAACAATGAGAGTGATATGATAAGCAATGTCACGCAAGCTAATTATCCAGAATCGAAAATCTAGTCTTGATTCATTTGATAACAAAATAGTGTAATCTGAACAGAATTGATTAAAGGTATGTTAATAAATTATAAATAAGAAATCACCAGGAAGAATGTGATATGGGAGTATAGCTCTAGACTATCACCTGGATTTGATGCTGCATTGGTCACATAATCTTACTATACAGTAGATTTTTCATGAGGACTTACACACTCATTCATATATGCTCACTCCATTTACATCCCTGCTTCTCTCTCACCCATCTTACACACACACACACACACACACACACAGCTCACCTGCTCACAATATTTTTTCACATAATTCAGAACTCAATTGCTATCACTACCTTCTTTGATCAGAAACATCTATAGAATTGTGTATCTTCCTTTTATAATATATGACAATTGTTTACTTTCGGTTGCTTCAGAACTATTCATTATTTAGTTATCTATTATTCTTTGAAAGTTTTGTATGTGGACAAAACTAATTTATCTTTGTAATGTCAACCACCACCATCTTCACTCCCGCTCACCTACCTCAAAACATCTCACTGCCTGTAAAACAAATTATAATACACCTTATCAGCAAAAACTCTTATCTTTGAGATTGTGGTTTCGTTTGTATGACCATATGAAAACCAGAAGACTATCTGCAGTTCCCCTTAGGTGTCATGTTGACATTGATAGGAGGGACCCACTCTAAGGAGCGTTCCACCCTATGCATGGCCCTGATAATTCAGGCGATATCATCAGATACCGAAAGAAACAGCAGCCTGATCAAGGGAACCACAAAGGGGACAGACACTCTGGCTGCCTGCCTAAAACACTGGCTTTTTACAGAGAAAAACCTTGAGTAAAACCGAGCCAGGAAACAGCCTACAGTGACCTGCTGCGGATTCTAGAGCAACCAGAACAGACTTTTGACAGCTCTTTCCTGATTGCTGCTAATTATTTTCTTAGCTGGCATCATAAGTGTGGACGTTCCAGGACAATGTGGGATATTCTGGAAACAGACGGTGTGAAGAGCTCCTCAGAGGAGGAAGAGAAGGAAAAGTGCAGATGCTATCAGACTATAACACTTCCTGGAACTGGGGCATTTCTCTGAACGGTTACTGCACTGGATTGCCTTCTGTGGCTACTGAGAGTTCAAAATGTTTCCATCTGAATTGTTAAATCCCATGTCACAATCTGTGTAAAGTTCTCTAACCCATTTGAGGTTATAAATGCCAAATTTGTAATAAAATATCTCCTGGATGAGCATTCCATGGAGCTTCTGCCAAACTCTTACTCTTGGAGGGAGAGTAGACAAGACCTGGTCAGAGAAAGAAGACCATCTCTATTGATAACTGCAAGCTTTTTACCCAACTCTTATTGAGTGGGCTTCAGCAAGTCTTTTCTGCTCTTCTCTTTCTTTCTGGCCTTGGGTGGATTTTCTTCTGATAAAGTTAATAATGAAGAAAACTCAAGGATTTCTAAATGTTCTTAAAAAAGCTAACATAAATGTATTATTATCATTGATCCTTTTTCAAATGGGATTGTGTGACTTCTCTTAGTAGATGTAAAGAAACTATTATTCAGGACAGATAGATTACTCTGGCCCATTCAAAGAAGCAATTGCATCCAATCCTGCTCACTTAATGAGTTTATTAGATTTCCTTACATGAGAATGAATGACTCAAAGTCAACTTTCAGGCAACTTTACCAAAGACTGCTTTTTCTGAATAATTGTTTTTTTGGTTTCATTGTCTTTGGCAGTGACCTTGTATGTTGTAATTTTTTTGAGTTTCCTGAGTCTTATAAGTTTAATTTGCTTATGAAACTCCTTTCTCCTTCTAGGAGGTTCTATTTTACTATGAAGGATGAAGACATAACTATAAAACAGACACTATAGAGTCAGCATGTCGTCTTGATAATCCAATTATAGCTGTGGTGACTAGATTCTTAGTGTCAGAATGACCCTCATGCTTTCCTGTCATATATTTATAAATTCCCTATTACTGCTTTCCAAAAAAAAAAAAACACTAGTTTTCCAGTATCTGCGAAAATGCTTACTGAGAAAAACATGTTATAGAAATTTCCTGGATGAATTATTTTCCTATGAAATAAAAATCCCTATCTCAAACTTCAAAGGAACCACCTCATTATCCAACATGGCCCTTGACAGAACCCAAGCAATCCCACTAGTATTCTCTCCATTTCCACCCTCAGACACTTTTAAATCTTGTCATCCAAATCACCGTGGTGCTAATACATTCTCAAGCACTGAGGACTCAGAGGAGCATGAGGCTTCAGTGTGTTTATAGAATACATTTCATGTAGACAGGCACGAAAGGAACAGTTTGCATAATCATCTGCCAAGAAGAATCCATCTGCCATGAGAGTGGAAGCTGTTATCAAACAAGTTCATGTTAAAAACAAAATCTCAATTCACTTTCTATGCACTTCATTTCCTTGAGCCTAATTATTGGTGCGCATATAAATGGAGGAAAAATATTTCTTCTTGGTAACACTTCAAAATTCTGGTCTAAGCAAGGCCCCAAAATAGCTGCTCTGTCATGTGATCCCCTCTGGGGATGCAGTGTGCATCAGAGAGTGTGGAGCTTGGGAATTCCAAGCAATTCACAGTTGCCAGTGAGAAGTTGCGCTCTCCTGCTAGTGGCAAACGCAAGCACCTGAAACATTGTTTCAGTTCCTTAAAGTTAACTAATCCTGGCTGGAGTCCAAAGAAAAAACCCCCGCGCATTTCTCTAACAATAAAGCACTCATTATCATGATTGTGTTCAGGTAAAGTTCTTAAATTTCTGTTCCGTTAACNAGTTCAAAATGTTTCCATCTGAATTGTTAAATCCCATGTCACAATCTGTGTAAAGTTCTCTAACCCATTTGAGGTTATAAATGCCAAATTTGTAATAAAATATCTCCTGGATGAGCATTCCATGGAGCTTCTGCCAAACTCTTACTCTTGGAGGGAGAGTAGACAAGACCTGGTCAGAGAAAGAAGACCATCTCTATTGATAACTGCAAGCTTTTTACCCAACTCTTATTGAGTGGGCTTCAGCAAGTCTTTTCTGCTCTTCTCTTTCTTTCTGGCCTTGGGTGGATTTTCTTCTGATAAAGTTAATAATGAAGAAAACTCAAGGATTTCTAAATGTTCTTAAAAAAGCTAACATAAATGTATTATTATCATTGATCCTTTTTCAAATGGGATTGTGTGACTTCTCTTAGTAGATGTAAAGAAACTATTATTCAGGACAGATAGATTACTCTGGCCCATTCAAAGAAGCAATTGCATCCAATCCTGCTCACTTAATGAGTTTATTAGATTTCCTTACATGAGAATGAATGACTCAAAGTCAACTTTCAGGCAACTTTACCAAAGACTGCTTTTTCTGAATAATTGTTTTTTTGGTTTCATTGTCTTTGGCAGTGACCTTGTATGTTGTAATTTTTTTGAGTTTCCTGAGTCTTATAAGTTTAATTTGCTTATGAAACTCCTTTCTCCTTCTAGGAGGTTCTATTTTACTATGAAGGATGAAGACATAACTATAAAACAGACACTATAGAGTCAGCATGTCGTCTTGATAATCCAATTATAGCTGTGGTGACTAGATTCTTAGTGTCAGAATGACCCTCATGCTTTCCTGTCATATATTTATAAATTCCCTATTACTGCTTTCCAAAAAAAAAAAAACACTAGTTTTCCAGTATCTGCGAAAATGCTTACTGAGAAAAACATGTTATAGAAATTTCCTGGATGAATTATTTTCCTATGAAATAAAAATCCCTATCTCAAACTTCAAAGGAACCACCTCATTATCCAACATGGCCCTTGACAGAACCCAAGCAATCCCACTAGTATTCTCTCCATTTCCACCCTCAGACACTTTTAAATCTTGTCATCCAAATCACCGTGGTGCTAATACATTCTCAAGCACTGAGGACTCAGAGGAGCATGAGGCTTCAGTGTGTTTATAGAATACATTTCATGTAGACAGGCACGAAAGGAACAGTTTGCATAATCATCTGCCAAGAAGAATCCATCTGCCATGAGAGTGGAAGCTGTTATCAAACAAGTTCATGTTAAAAACAAAATCTCAATTCACTTTCTATGCACTTCATTTCCTTGAGCCTAATTATTGGTGCGCATATAAATGGAGGAAAAATATTTCTTCTTGGTAACACTTCAAAATTCTGGTCTAAGCAAGGCCCCAAAATAGCTGCTCTGTCATGTGATCCCCTCTGGGGATGCAGTGTGCATCAGAGAGTGTGGAGCTTGGGAATTCCAAGCAATTCACAGTTGCCAGTGAGAAGTTGCGCTCTCCTGCTAGTGGCAAACGCAAGCACCTGAAACATTGTTTCAGTTCCTTAAAGTTAACTAATCCTGGCTGGAGTCCAAAGAAAAAACCCCCGCGCATTTCTCTAACAATAAAGCACTCATTATCATGATTGTGTTCAGGTAAAGTTCTTAAATTTCTGTTCCGTTAACCATGAAACAAACATCAGTCTTCAGAGAGAAACTGAAATATACAAAGGCTCATTTTCGACACGATAGCATAATCCAAATGCTTAGGCAAAAATTCAAAGAGAGAGGAATATCTTGTTATATTCTACAGTGTTAATACCCTCAGTGTTTTTACTGTTGTATATATTCTATAAAAATGTTGTAATCTCAAGTTGTATGTCGTTTAACTATGTACTTTTAAAATGTATTGATACAAAGATAGGTATTTTTACACTCTATCACATGAGATGCAATATTTTTAAATTAAACATTTGAATTTATCTTTAATTATCAAAAAATAGTCTAACAATCACAAAAATAATTGCAAACAGAGAATTAAAAATGTTCACTTGGCATTCATTTACAAGTATTTGTTGAATAATCTCCATTGCATCAGGCAATCAGTGGCTGAGGTTTGTGTATTGCAGTAAACTCAACTGAAAACACTTTCAAGTATTTTGATTTTAGGGAACAGATATTTTTAAAGATTTTATTTTCATTGTGTTTCTGTGTTGGGGGTGCAGTGCATGTGGGATTGTGGAACTGAATGCAGGTGTCTGAAGAGGCCAGAGGCCTCAGATTCCTCCGGAGCTGCTGAAGTTAAATTCTGTTGTTGTTGTTATTATTATTATTATTATTATTATTGTCATACAGCTTGCAACCGAAGTCAGGTCTTCTGCGAGAAAAATGCATGTTCTTAACTCTAAAGTCTCTCCACTGTAAAACATAGATACCTTTTAAGCTATTGTATAGGAGGTTGTGGTTGTGGTGGTTTGAACTGAGAGGGCCAGGTAAATATCATGATGGTCTCCTAATAACTCATCTAAGAACTAGTCCTCAGTTCCTGTACATACTAGGTCTGGACCAAATTCCCCCCCTCCCCAGGTGATAACTATAAAAGAACAAAGCCTAGGACTTGTCCAGACTGGCCCAAGAATAGAACAGCTATAGCCTTAGCCCATCCCTGCTAGCCCTTATCAATTAGAAATATTCAAATATGATTGCTACTTAGCTATTGCTAAGTAGAATGGTCACATGGCTTTTAAAATTCCTGAAGGTGTGCTTAAAAGAAGCTTTCTTACACATTCCTCTTGGGGTCATCACCATTTTGTACAGGTGTGCACATGGTGTGCACATGCATATGATGTGTAATAAATACTCTTGCTGATTGCATCATGACTTGTGGTCTTTTGGGGACTTCTCATGGCCCCTAACATGAATGATAATGATCCCCATAGATTCAGATATTTGAACACTGGGTCCCTAGTTGGTGGTGCTAGTTAAGGAGTTATGGAACCTTCTGGAGGAAGTATGTCACCCAGGGCAGATTCTGAGTGTTGATTATCTCAACCTTATTCTAGTTCACTTTCTGCTCATGCTTGCATTTGAAGATGTCAGCTCTCAACTTGCTGCTCCTGCCACCAAGCCTAACTAACCCTGGCTATCATGCTTCCCCAGCAGGATGCATTCTTATACTCCTGAAACTATCCATCCAAATCAATTATTTTCCCAGGAAGTTGTGATGGTCACTGCAGACAAGTAACTAGTACAGAAGTTAGTGACAAAGAGTGGCCTTTTGCTATAAAGAAACTGACTATTCTTTCTTTGGAAGAATGTGGAAGACTGGAACTTTGAACTCAAAATTCAGTTTGACACTGAAAACAGGGCTTAATGTCTGTTCTAGTAGGAGTCTGGAATACCCACCCTACCTCAGCTTCACACTTTTGAAAAAAAGTCTGAAAGAATTTTTCACTTCTGTAAAGTAACTACAAACAGAAGCTGCTATTCATGTGGTTAAAGAAAGCAAAGGTCTATTCAAATCATGGAGAGGAAATCGACAGCATTGTTCTGGTGGTGCTGGCTTTAGAGGTAAGAACAATGTAAGAGTGAAGGGATTGTGGCTTCTATCTCCTCTGTTTCAGAGAGATTCTGGGGCTCGGCAGTATGGGGCAGAGGAGTGCATGAAGGCCCTAAAAGGACATTACATGAAGCTGTGAAGGTAAAGCTTGGGTTACAGTAGGAATCTCAAGATGTTGAATATCCCAAAACAGTTAAAAATCTGGCAAAAGAACATGAAGTGGCACCAACTCAATGGAGAGAAGTATTTTACAGGTAGCAGAGTTGGGAGGGAAGAGCCATCTAAGACTGTTGACATTGGATATGGAGCCACAGGATTCAGGACTTGTCTTTGCTGCATCCAGGTCTTGTGTTGGTCCAATACTTTCTCAACATACCCCACTCCTTCCTCTGTTTTAAAATGGTCATGAATATTCTACACCGAGTATTGTAAGCATATAATTTTCTTTGTGGTTTTTACAATGGGTTACAATTAAGAGGTTGCCTTGAGTCTCAGATGAGATTTGGACTTTTAAACAGTATTATTGTGATTGTCAAAGTATATGAAATTAAACTCATTGTATTTTAAACTATGGTTTAGTCAGGAATCTATGGGAGTCAGTAGAATGTGGTGACTTGAATTATATTTTCCATAGGTCCAAAGACCTGAACTCTTAGACCACAACTGGTGGTAATGTTTGGAGATGTTGTTGGACTTCAGGATATAGAGCCTTGTTAGAGAAAGCATGCTGTAGGAGCCAGCCATGATAAGCTAAATGGAAACAGATCACCAAAGGGAAGTTATTTACATCCAACCATTATCAATACTGGAGTTGGACTGGGCCATCAATAAGTTTAATGGAGGCTTGGGTCTCAGTAGTTTACCCTGCAGCAATACTTCGTTGCAGAAAGGATCATAAACTAAGCCTCACCTGAGCCCCACCCAAGAACAGACCATCCAAAGAAATGCCTAACCTTCCAACTGCTGTAGATAGGATCACCTGCCAGCACACACTCACCAGGACACCCCCAGACAAATATCAGCCGATCAGGGGTCCTGAACCTCAGAAAACCCTCCCCCCACCTTTGCTACTATAAAAACCCAACCCTAACTGATCTCTGGGCTCTCCATTTATTCCAATACATTGGACATGCGGAGAGACCGAGTTTGCAAACTTGCATAAAATAAAGGCTCTTTCCTTTACTTACAGGACTCGGTCTCCTTGTGGGCTTTTGGGGGGCTTTGCAGATTTGTGCATAACACATGCCAGGGGGTTGGTGGTGACAGGCATTTAGTGTTTATAGTCTCATTCCACTTCTCTCTCTCCTATCTACTTCATGCTTGCCTACTCCAGATGCTGTGCCTGACACTTGCTAATGTGCTTCTCTGCCATAATGTGCTCTATCCCGCTGGAATCGCAAGCCCAGGTGAACACCATTTTTCTGTAAGTAACCCTGGTCATGGTGCTCTGTCACAACAAGAGAACGGTAAATAATACAGAAGTAATGTTTTATTTGCACAACAATATATTTTTATAAGGTCTGTACATAGTTACTAGAAAGTTTGGTACATCCTTTGATGTGCATAATTCTTTATACTCATAATGAACATAAAAATTAAGTAGAAAAATCAAAAATGGGAGTAGAGATGAGGGTAGGAATAGTGAGGGTGCAAAGGCTTAAACACAGAGGTAGTGGGGGTGTGCAGTAGGTAATGATGCAGCAGGGAGGGTTAGCCAAAATAAAAAGTCATTTGGAAACTTTCCATCTTAGAGCCAAGTTTATAATAGGTATGACATACATTCTAAAACAATTTGAAGGGACATATTTGTGCGTCTGGAAAACACTGTTCTTAGAAGCTGTGAGTTATTACACCAAAGCAAGACATGTATGGGGTGCCACTGGATGAACCGCTGGTCAAGAAAGGGCCAGAAGATCCCAAACAATACATGTTCTTGGCATTCCTCTTGGCATTCCACCTGGCCTGGATGGGAAGGCACATCACGCTTTGGTTGCAAGATACAGAGAAAGCATGCTGCTACTATGCCGGAACGGACTACTTGTCAAAGTCTGAAATGTACAATGAAAGCTATTGGAGGAGAAAGGCAAACAGTGCTCTTATTTAGCTATGAAACTCAATGTACTATGAGAATAACCTACCTGGCAAAATGTACCAAGCTCAATAGGGGCACTTTTGCTATAGAGATAAACATCTTCTCCCTGGGTGAAGTTCTTCACAGAAATTTTTAAAAAGCATGTTTCTCAAATTTCATATGTCTACAATAAGACCAGGATAATCAAAACTTTTCTAAATAATAAAAGAATTTCTGGACGTATCACCATCCCAGATTTCAAGTTACACTACAGCTACATATAGTAATAGGAACATCGTGATACTGACATAAAAACAGGTGTATTAATCAATGCTATAGAATTGAGGGCCTCCATATAAAATTACACTCACAAAGTCACCTATTTTAGTAGTAAGGAGGTCAACAATACACATCAGAGGAAAAGACAACTTCTTCAGAAAACGTTAGAGATCAAATTGGATTGCTACATGTATAAGAAGGAAACTAGGTCCTTATCTTTCAATCTGCACAAAACTCAAAACGGATCAAGAATCTCAACATGTCCTGATCCTGATACCCTGAATCAGAGAGAGGCAAAAGTAAGGAAATATACTAAAACTTATTGACCACTGACACAGAAAAAGACTTTTGGACAGGATACCAATATTGCAGGCATTAAGATCAACAATTAATAAATGAGATTTCATGAAGCTAAAAGTATTCTATACAGCAAAGGGCACCACTATTTGAGTGAAGAAGAAGCCTATACAATGGGAAAAAAATCTTTTCCAGCTATATACCTGAAAAGGATTGACATTGTAATACACGTAGAACTCAAAAATTGACTCAAGAAAATAAACAATCCAATTAAAAATGAGGTATGCAACCAAAGATGTGGTTTTCAAAAGACAAAGCACAAATGGATGAGAAACACTTTTTAAAATGTTCAACATTCATAGGTACCAAAATGGTTTCTCTAAACTGGTCAGATAAAGGTACATTTATTAATATGTTCTTACTTTGATGTTCTGGGTAATTTACTCCTTCAATTTTCAGTTGCTCTGACATCAACCATAGAAACTACATTTAATTGCTGTGCAACAAATATTAGACAGTCTTTATAAACATTAGACGGCCTTTATAAACATTAGACAGTCTTTATAAACATTAGACAGTCTTTATAAACATTAGACGGTCTTTATAAACATTAGACAGTCTTTATAAACATTAGACAGTATTTATAAACATTAGGCAGTCTTTATAAACATTATATAGTCTTTATAAAGAAATATGAAAAACTTCAAGAAACAAAGTCAGCTGAAATGTGTCAGTATCACTGTAGGGATGAAACAAGCAAGAGAGAGAACTGACCTCTAAAAAAAACAGCGTAATCCATGTCAGAGTTTAAATCCCAGTCTTCAGGTGGCATGATCCTGATCTAAGGTTTAGAACCAATGTCCACATCAGGCATTCTAGAAATATTTGCACTGTGTGACATATTAATAACTCAAAAGCAGTCACTGTTAGATCACCTCTGATTGATTGAGGTGACCTGGAAATAAAACAAGAGAGTCTGACCTCTGCAGAATCAGATTATCCTTTAGCAGAACAATGAAGAGCAGCAGTCTCTCGGGGTGTGGGGGGAATGTGTGTCCAGATGCATGGGGCTTGGACTTTTATAGGGTTTAAGTAACTTTGTGGGCAGAAGATTCCATCTAAAGATCAGTTGCTTTGTTGTTTCAAGGCTGTAAATACCAACAAGTGCTTGGTATATTGGTACACAGATCTTCTTTGCAGTTTCCCGAACCTTAGGACCCTGAAGTTATTCTCATTTCTGTGTTGGCATTCTTCTCAGGAAGGCGTTCTTATCCATCAGTTGAGCAGGGTTTTCTCAGCTCCCCTGATGCTCTATGTTTCAGGTCATTAACCCTTCCTTCATTGTTTGCCATTTTCAAGGACAGGTATTTAAACAACAAAGGTGAAGGAAGAAGGGTAATGAAATCCAACCAACTAAAATTCTCCCAATGACAGGTAGTTAGTTGCCAGTCTGTGGCATGTATGTTTCTGAGATTATTGAAGATCCAAACTGCCCAAAGGCTTTTGTATTGCCAACTCAATACAGAAAACCGAAAAACAGGAAACTTGCCTAATGGGACGGCTGCACATATAAAGGGCTTCTCTGTGGGCACTGAGGGGAGAAAACACCAAGCATTTAGATAGCATGGCATACTCTTTAGCTTTCTGACCCACTATCTACAGAAGTCAACCTGTCAAGCTAGTTGGTTTAGAAGTTCTAAAATTAGGTTCCAATGTCTGCCTTCGTTTGCTAAAAATTTTGAAATATTTCAAAAGGGGCAGGGATAGCCTTAAAACCAATGAAAAGATATGATATTACTTCCCGCTTCTACTCTGGTCACAAGCTGGAATGCTAAATTTTTATAAATTAGCTATAGCCCTCCATACGTCCTCTTGAAGTGACAGAGAAGCTATCAGTGACCTCTTCAATCCTAATGGCCTGAGATCCTCTCTCACCCTTCCTTACTTTTTCCTCTCTCCACTATGTCCTCATTTCCATCAAGACCTCCGGCTAACTTTGGTCAGCTAATGGTTAGCTCTGCTCTCTGATCCAAAGTAAACTTTGTTGTCAGAATGTGATCAAAATATCACACAACTGCTTCTATCAGATTCCCTAGAGAAAAAAATCCAAATCATTAATTTATTCTTTTTAGGACTGAGTTTTCTATCTTGGGTGTGCTTTGATAATCTAAAATGAGATAACTGAAATTGTGTCTTTTGTGCCTTTGGCAAGTGGGCAGAGATAGGAATTCATGAGACCATTGTTCCTACGTACTTAAAACCTAGGAATTTGTGTTTGCAGAATTGCTTTTGGCACAGAATTGGGTACCTAGAAGGAAGCTGAGACAAGAGAATGAACCTCTTTCCAGCGTGCTGTATAGGGACAAAGTAGGCCTTCCTACTTTGATGATGGGACATTAATTGGCATAATTTTTTGCTTCTGCAGAGATAGTACTATCCTACTGTATCTTATAAATAAAATTGGGAACAGCATGAAATAGACTTTGTGATGAGACCTGAAGTTCCATAATGATTGGGAAGCCTGCAATTCTGTGATCATTGTTAAAATAGAATTAGGTATAAGAGGCCTAAGTGCATTTCCTGAATCATGAGTGAAATATATTTTAAAATTGGACATGAAAGGTAAGAGTGCCAGAAATTTCGGTAAACTGTTATTTTTATCACAGTTCACTTTATGTTTGTAAATATCTATGTTAATAATGTGTGACATTTGTTGTCATCCAGACACACCTTGGCCCTGTCCCTTGGGAACCTGGCAGAGTGTATCACTCCCTGCACCCTGTGTCATGACTGCATGCATAGCAGACAGTACCCTGTCCCTTTAGAAAGACAAGTCCTGCCTACTTAATCTCTATCCTCTTCTGGTCATTCTTCAGAACCTCCCCGCACACTTTCTCTTTCACTCTCTCTGTCACGCTCTCTACCCTTCCCTCTACTCTTCTCTCAATAAACTCTGCTCTCAAGCTCTGTCTTTATGCCAGAGTGAGGTGAGAGATAAAGGATGGGGACAGAGGCTGAGGCATCACCTAATTTGCATTAAACAGTGCATGCTTCTATCAGAAGGCTCCTAGTACAAGTCTAATCACCATATGGGCAGGAGAGAAAACCTTCTGCAGGGGACTGTGTCAATAGTTGCACTAGAGATAAGTCAGGCATCTGGACCTAGAGACATTCTCCAGATAAGGCCAGGCAGAGGGAGTCTGCCATGTTGTAGAGCACAGAGAGAGCAGCCAGGCTATGGTAGACTACAACCTCTGACCAGCAGGGCTCCCGAACATATAAATATCAAGGAGGGAATTATTAAACTATCTCTTCCCTTGGGGATCATGTCATGTGTCAGCAGCCTTGTGACCTGACAGGTGGAGAAGATAGGTGATAGGATAACAGGCAGCATGCATCTGAGGTACCATCATTTCCTGAATGCTTTAAGTTTGAGAATTTAAAAAGTATTAAAATGATAGGATTTCTTAACAGATATTTGTTATTTCACAAACAATATGCAAATCTAATCTAAGCCTAAAGAAGATTTTATACAAATAAAATAAAAGCCTAAAAGAGACTCATTCTTATGTGGAAGAAAGGCAAACTTATTATTAGTGGAAATGTCATTATACTGATTTTTCTTTCCTTTTAGACATCAAATGGTTATGTGCAGAACAAAAATTTACTAGTACAATCTTTTATATACACTCTGTGAGATTGTTGTGGAATCCATGCCAAAATAATTTTTATGCATTTTATTTTCAATAGAGTATTATGAAAATGGAATCACTTCATCTGCCTGTGGATAAATTCATTGTTAAGTTTTTTCATAATTTACTAAATTTTATCTCAAATGAAGATCTTCAAAAATGATAGCTCCAAATTTCTGAGTCAACTGTCCTAATTAGGTGGATCTGTTTAACATGATGGAGAAGATGACACAAAGATAGAAGAAATGATTTCTGTGATGAAAATAATATTTTTCTAATGATTATTTCATAAATAGAAATAAATGAATAGATTATTATGCTTTGAGGAGCCTAGAACTCTCCAAGCATCAAACCCATTGATTCATGCTTGAGGATGCCTGACTGTGCTTATTGTCTGGATTTCAAATGACACTGCCCTGGCAGCAAAGAAAGATGAACCAAATTAACAACGAATAATGTAGAAGAATAAAGTTGGCATCCTAAACCAGGGGACCTTGCCAAAGAACAAAGCTGATTTCCTCATATTCATTGCTTTCCATTTTCAGAGGGTGAAACGGATCCTCTACCATACTTTAAGAAAATGGAGGCAGAACTCTGGAAAATTGTAATGCTTTTGAGTAATTCAAATTGTTGGCATTTGCATTTATCCAATAAACACTGTAGGTATAATTCAGGATACTATCCTTAAAAGTTGCTATTAATTTAATGTAGCAACACTGTTTATGAAAGATGGAAAATAATGATCTGAGGTGAGCATGCATTGGACAATACTGTTAGCAGTAATTCAAACATTGATCATCCATGATTGTTCTGTGCAAAGAATGAAGATTTCTACCATTCAGTGGACCTATAATAAGCAGTTTCACAGTTAAAGGAACACCAGAGCCATGCTGCAATAAGTAAACATTACAACTGAGAAAATGATTAGTAGAGGAGATACTACCTCCTGTCTTGACTCATGATTGTGTTGGAGAGATATGGTTTTCAGACTACAACTAAGAAAAATGTTTCTGGTGCTTCCCTAGATTGTCATCAACTACTAAGCAGAAGGAACTACCAGAATTTCTCATTTCCACATTCTACTGATGTGATATTTTACAATAACAATAACAATTTTTACTTTTATATTTATTTGTGCTCATGGTCTATATATGTGTACAAGTATGTTTCTGTACATATATATATGCATATGTGCATACCCCTGTATACTCATGTGCATGGAGGTCAGGGATCAATGTAGGTCAAGACCTACATTATTTTTTAATCTTTTCTGCTGTGTAATAATCTTCTTGTACACTGTAAGTATATCTTACAAGGATTGGCATAATAAAACACTGATTGGCCAGAAGTATAGGCGGGACAACCAAACTAAAGTTGATGGGAAGAGGGGGCAAGTCAGGAGTCACCAACCAGACACATAGGGAGCAGGAGATAAATGTACCATGCTAATAAAGATATCACCACGTAGAAGGGCATGACTGTAAGAGTTATATAGTAACAAGCCAGAGCTGTTGTCTGAGCATTTATAAGTAATATTAAGTATCGTATGTTTTGAGAGTTGCTGGAAGAACAGAAACTTTTACAAATATATGGTGCCCAAACGTTTGTCTGGAATTTCCACATAAGCCCTGACAAAGCTTAAAAAAGGATTCTAAACACACAAAAATGGAGTCAAACTCAGCTTCTTGACAACCTCTTATTTTTCGGTCAGTGTTAGTGACAAAAATATATGGCTCTTTACCAGAGGCCCTGCTACCACTTAAATGGGGTTTATCAGCAGCGGGGAGCACATTACTTGGTGACGGTATGGCCCTAGAAACTTCCCAGAGTTGGTGCAGTAAACATGGCTCCCAGAGCTAGAGGTAAACATGCATCTGCCATGATACTACATTCTTCAGGGAACTGGGTGGGAGGGGAAAGGCAACACCAGCACACTAGGATCTAAGTTACACAGCACGCTTTTTGTTTGATTGTTTGTTTGTTTGTTTTTCTTACAGAGACAGAAAAGTTTACAGATACACAGTATAGACATGTTCAGACAAAAACAAAACTCTTAATGGGTTACAGGGTGTTTATAAAATATATATATATAGGCTTGAGAGAGAGAAGAGAAATAGTATATAGAGTCTTAGATTAAATACAGATTTAAAATAATAAAATAAAGTCCTTAAAAAGGAAAGGAAAGTAAAATAAAGGAAACAAGCCATGTACAGATGGAAAATACAGGGGCGGGAGAGATGGCACAGAGGTTAAGAGCATTGCCTGCTCTTCCAAAGGTCCTGAGT
>LOEQ01014122.1:0-12492 GCA_001685075.1 Bramus lutescens | reverse complement strand
GACCTTTGGAAGAGCAGGCAATGCTCTTAACCGCTGAGCCATCTCTTCAGCCCCGAAAAAATATTCTTTATGTGGGATATTTTGTAGAGAATCCACCTGCCTTAGTCCCTGGATTGCTGTTATAGCAGACTGTGGATGGAGGTTGGGATATTATGTAGATAGATATTACCAGGATCCATGGAGCTCCCAAAATTGTAATTCAGTGTCTCCATGTATATGCATTTACTGGGAATGGAAACCATAGCTTTTATGTGATTCTATAACATACCTTTGTATCTCCTAAAGTACTGGAGGCTTTGTAAGTGAGTTTCATGCATATGGGCACTTAAGTTCTTCAAAGCCAAGTGATTACATTTAGGAGACAGAGGACAGAGGCTCTCTCTAGCTCCTGTCTTTTGATGACTGACCCCAGGGATGACACCCTAGTTCAAATAAACCAAATTGCAATGAGAGCAAATTTATGTTTAGCTGAAATGCAGGTGATGCCACAGTTTTCAGGACTGTGTTTTACCACAAAGTCAACCTCCCCTGAACTCTGGAAAAGCTTACTTGTTACCCATGTTCTTCATTGTATGTAGTAAAAGAAAAGAACAGGAGAAAATCTTCCCCAGGGAAAAGCCCCCTAAATGATCACTCCTGAAATCATACATATGTAGTAATATTATATGGATTGAGCAGGTTGTATTTATATATTTAGGAATATATATTATATATGTAATGAGTTTAAATTAATAAACAATTTTGTTAAAAGCTCTCATAGCTTTTCTTCCTGCACCCCAGTTAAACAGATTTTAGCTGAACAAATTTTGCCTTTATAGCCACTCAGTGGGGAAAACATTAATTTGTTTTATGTTTGCAGAAGGTTAGGGCAATTAATATTGTGGAAACAGTGCCATATATAGTTCAAGAGATAGCTGTGAATATAAGACAATGCATTAGCTTAATTCTCTCCAGAGAATGGCTTATCACCCACGCCAGCAGATGTAGGTTGTGGTGTTCAGGACAGATGCTTTGCTAAAGAATCCACAGTGGGTTATGAGAAGTTAGTGACTAGCTCTGGCTTGATGGACCCACATTGATAATAACTTATGGATAGTTGTAGACCAAAGTGATGGCTTTACTATCCATTTAGTACAGTTTGACTTTGTCCCTCAGAAGTTCATACTTGGAAAACTTAATTCTCATGTTAATATGTTAATGTATCTGGAAGTCTTTTAGGAAGCATTTCTGATTGGATGAATTCATGGGGTAACCCCCCTGTAATGGCTTTATAAGATCAAGAGGACTGAACTAGCATACTTGCTGTGGCATGCATGTCATTTGATCCTCCACTGTGTTATGATGTAGGAAGATTGTCCTCACCCCATACCAACCAGACACAAGCACCATGCTCTTGGACTTCCTGACTCCATAAGTGAAAACCAAACCAACTTCTGTTTCAGAAAATGCATGATCTCATATCAAATATCTGAAATCAGGCTAAGGTACCACATGGAAAGAATACTACTCAGAATGGAGAGACCAGAGTTTTGGGGGCTGTGCTGAACACCAAGGATATGTGCAAACTGAGATAAACTACCGTGTCTATCAGCATAACTGTCTGGGTGCTAGTCTATAGAAAAGAATTCTGAAGTTTGTTTTGATTTCCCTGACTCTATTAAGTACAGAAGTTTGAGTGACTCTACAGAAGCCTTGGGGAGGTTTGGAGGCAAGCCAAAAGTCCTAAGACAGGAAAATACTATTTTTTATAAATAGTTATACATTGTGGCTAGAGTAACAAACACATGAAAAGATCTTTGAAGCATTGAAGCACCTTCATGTCTTCACACCACAGTTTTCTTACTCTTTATTAGATAACTTATGGTTTGCAAAATCCAAAGTAGATTTACCACAGTGGCAATCTGGAAAAAAAGTTGCTGTCTCCTTCAGTTGTTTACCAGCAAATTTTGTCTTGAGCAACAGAGAATTCTTGGTGGATGAAATATATAGCAACCCTATAAACCATGACCCAGGATAAGACACTATTTATAAACATTTCTCAGAGTGGCAAAGGAGAGAGGACCACAGAGGAAGGGGATATCTTGGTGAAAAAGGAAACTCACTAATCTTAATTTTTCATTATTGAAGGTTTTGTTGAATCCAGGCCAACAGTCCTTGGCACTATTGACTAGAAACAGGATATTTCACAGTATTTCTGTGATGTGGGATTCCCCTTTGTATGTTGTGAATGTGTTTTATTATCATTGGTTAATAAAGAAGCTGCATTGGGGCCTATTGCAGTGCAAAATAGAGCAAGGTAGGAATTCCAAGTAGAGATAGAGGAGAAAAGAAGACAGAGTCAGAGAGATGCCATGTAGCCATCGAAGAGGAAAGATGCTGGACAGAATCTTACCAGTAAACTATGAGCCCTGTGGTAAAATACAAAATAATAGAAACGAGCTAATTTAATATGTAAGAGTTATTTAACAAGAAGCCTGAGCTAATAGGCTGAGCAGTGTTTTAATTAATGCAGTTTCTGTGTGATTATTTCAGGTCTAGGTGGATGGGAAATGAATGAGCAGCCTCCGCTTACAGAATGGTGCTGCACATGAGCTGACTACATACACATAAAACGTAAGAGAGCTTGGGAAGAAATTTTAGACTCAATAGAACAGAGTTAAGCATAGCTTCTTGGTAGCCACATATTTTCAGATAGGTTCTGTTTGCTGGTGGCAAGCAAGGGGGCCTCAGCACCTTTAAGAAGTCTTCCTGACTCAGTGGTAGCAAAAAAACTTTGCAGCTCCTTTAAAAAGGCTTCCTGGTTTGTGCTAGTGGCACAAACAGCTCTTGACACTTTCAGGAAACCAAGCACTTACATGGTGTTTGTGAGCAGAGTGCTACAACTTGCTTAATGGCAACATAGACCCATTGTGTGCCTAAAAATAGGGCTGTGAGTATGGCTTGCAGAGCTGGTGCTGAATGGACCTCTGCCATATTGGACTGGGTGGAGCCAAAAGACAAAGCAATCTTAGTCCTAGCCATGCTGTTTATCATTTTAAGAAGTGGTCTTGGTCAGAAAAGGATTACAGATGGAAAAGAACTCTAAATGGGTCACACACAGTGTTGGATAAATGTGCATAGGCTTGGGAGAGAGAACAAAAAGAATATAGACAGTTATAAAAGGAAGTAAATGTTTTAAAAATAAAACAAAGTCTTTAAAGAGACAGAGTACAGACAGTCATAAGTTAAAGGAGTAAGTATTAGAAAGCCTAACTAATATAACTACAAGCTTGATGATTATAGATTATATTATATCTATATAATAGATATATTATCTATTAACCTATATTTTAAATTATACATTACATTTTTAAATGAGCTGCACAAACACAATACCTTAATCAAGAGCATATATATGTGTATATATCACAAAATTGACCTTAAATTTGCATCAATAAACCAAGATCCATACCAATGTAAATCTCTGTAGCATATTCCCCTTTAAATGTAAACAAACATTTATAAATAATATTTGGAAATTTTGGGCATAGTTCTCTTCAGACTGCTTCCTGCTTTTTGTTGGGTGAAGTAGTTTTGGGGGTGTTCACAGCAAACTTTGAGGGGAGTTTTGGTCCATCAAACAACATTAGTCTGGAAGGAATCCATAGGTTCTCATCCTCTGTGGAAACAAAAGAAGAGCCTCTTTTCCAAAGCAACAAATCCTTAGGCCCAAATTTTGAAGTCAAGATACCTTTAAAATANCATCCTCTGTGGAAACAAAAGAAGAGCCTCTTTTCCAAAGCAACAAATCCTTAGGCCCAAATTTTGAAGTCAAGATACCTTTAAAATATATATGTTGATTTAGCGTAGCAGCCCATACAATGAGAGGTCTCTCTGTACTTGGCTCATTCACAGTCAAATTTAACACAGTAATATACATAATACAGACTTTCTGTGTATTTTCCATCTTTATGTGGCTTATTTTTTCTTATTCTATTACTTTTTCTACAAGTTTACTCTATTTAAAGACTTTGTTCTATTTTTTTAAAAAGCCATTTACTTCTTTTTATAACTCTCTATACTCTTTTTCTTCTCTCTCCCAAGCCTACATACATTTTAAAAACACACTGTGACCCATTTAGAGGTATTTTTCATCAGAATTTGTCTTTATTGTATATCTGTAATCCTTTTCTGTTCAGGATGGCTTCTTCAAATGCTACATGGTGTGACCAGGACTAAGACTGCTTTGCCTTTTGGCTCTGCCCAGTCCAACATGGCAGAGGTCTGTTCACTGCCTCTGTGAGCCATGCATACCACCCTAGTTCCAGGTATGTAGCAGAGCTACATCTCATCATTAAGCACTTTGTAATATGCTACTCAAAACCCCAATTAAATGCTCTGCATCAGGACCTCCTGAAAGAATCAGAGTTGTTTGTGCAAATAGTATGAACCAGGAAGAGTTTTTAAAAGTCACACAGTTTTTTGCTGCTACCGCTGATTCAGGAAGCTGTCTCTTAAAAGAATTGTGCCTCTGCTTGCTTCTAGCAAACAGAGCCCACCCAAGAAAATGCTGCTACCAATAAGCCATGTTCAGGTCTGTTCTTTTGTGTCTAGAATTCCTTTTTAAGATTTTCCAGGTTTTCCGTGGATATAGTTGATCATGTTGGGCACCAATCTGTTGGCGGAGGCTGCTCATTCATTCCTGGCAGCTCAGATTCGAAATAACCACACAGAAACTATATTATTTGCAATACTGTTTGGTCAATAGCTTAACATATTTCTAGCTAGCTCTTACATCTTAAATTAACACATTTCTATTATTTTATATTTTACCACAAGACTTGTGGCCTACTGGCAAGGTTCTGGCTGCTGCTCACATCTTTATCTTCTGGTGGCTACATGGCATCTCATTGACTCTGCCTACTTTCTCCCAGCATTCAATTTAGTTTTCCTGCCTAGCTCTATTCTGCCCTATTACAGGCCAAAGCAGCTTCTTTGTTCATTAATCAATAAAAGCAACACATCTAAAGAAGGACTTCCCACACCAATCACCCAACACAAGTATTATGCTAATCATGGCACAAAAGCTTGAAGAGCTTTGGGGTGGTAGAGGTCTCTAGCCATCAGGAGGCTCTCAGGAGACTCATATAACCACTGGACAATCCTTCAAAAATTTGAGATAATTACTAAAAATCTGTTTTAAAAAATGCTCTGAGACATTAAAAGAGTTGCTAAAATTGGTCATGTCCTGGTTTTATTTGCTGTTGCTGTGATTAAAATACCTTGACAAAGGCAACTTTAAGGAGAAATAATTTGTCTCACAGTTTCAGGTTACAGCCCATCATAGCAGGTAATCACAATGGTAATGGCTTCAGAGAACTGATCACATTATATTCATAGTTCAAAAGCAGTGAGTAAAGAATTAACATGTGCATTCCTGGGCTCAGTCACTTCCTCCACTCTTACACAATTCAGGATCTCCTGCTGAGGGATGAGTGCCACCTTCTTTTATGTGGCAGTGTCTCTCCTCAGCCTGGAGACCACAGAATAGGCAAGATTCACTGGCCAGCTAGCCCTAAGCATCCACTTGTCTCTGTCTCCCTAGTGCTGGGATTACAATGCACTTGACACTTTTCTTGGCTATTTTTTTAATGTGGAATTAAGTCCTCATGCTTACAAAACTCTCATGTTCACAAGACAAAAACTTTTGGATGACCAAACTCTCTCCCCAGTTCTATGAGTTCATTTTTAATTGAAATAAAAAGTTATAGGAACTATATCTTAAAATGACAGCCCTTGGCAAAGGACAAGCATTTTAGAACACATTCAAATACTAATCCATAGCATCCGTGGGATACAGGCCCACTCAGATATGACCATTATAACAAAAATGACACAATTATTTCTGGAACTCAGCAAGGCAACACATAGCAAATACTTTATAGCTTAAAACCTCTTTGCACCCTAGCCTTCATTTGCCCAGTAAATCAAACAAATTACTAAAGGCTTAGTTCCAAGGTTATCACTGAGATATCTCTTAAAAATATAAAATGTGATAGAAATGCAACACAAACTGGGTTCCATAAATAACTTCTGTGAAAGTCATACACAACAAAATGCTGTAAAAATGGGAATTTTAGCTTTAGGACGATGAAGTGTTAACAGAGACCCACACCTACACAGAGAACTACAGGCAGCTAATGACTGCTGAGAGAGGAGAATTAGCTTCTCCCAGGGATGTGCACACCAATTTGTTACCAAATAAGCATCAAAATGGATTCACCAGGTTATATTTGTGTGTGTGTGTGAACAATAATAAATAAAAATAAGACATCAATTTGAGAGGGAGATGGGGTTGGGGAGACCATGAGGTGAATAGAGAGAAGAAAGGGGTGTAAGGAAATGACAGAACTATATTTTAATTAAAAGCATATTAAATAAAAATAAGAGTTTAAATGATAGTTGGCTGCATGGTGGACAATGCTCTTCTAAGAAACCATAGGTTATTAAATGAAATACCAAGTGCCAGATATGAAATAACTTCCTATGAGTTGTTGGTCTGTAAGATCTTCAGAAATCCCCAGAACAATGCAGGCTATGGCTGTTCTTGGCTGTCAACCAGAACTATGATGCCAGTGACCTATTTCTGATGACACCACACAGTTTGGTTACATAACACACAGATATCCAGCTGAAATTGAGCAATAGGCTTCCTCCATGGTCACTGGCTTTCATAGCACTGGAAGATGCTGTGCAGGCTGCTGAGTGAGAAAAACCATCAACAAACTGATTAGGCTGTGATGCCTTCATACACAATATCAACCTGCCAGACAGGATGTGCCCATAAGTTAAAAAGAAAAAAGAAAAAGGTGGAGTGTTGAGATACTATGAAAAAGTAGTATATTAATCAGAAAGTGCAGGGTGACCTCACTTTGTAGTGTAAGTGACTTGGCAGTGGGTAGATATGGGAGAAAGGTGTTAGACTCGGGTCTAGGGTGGTCACATTGCATGGAGACATGTCCAGAATGCAGTTCTCCAAAAACCAGTGCTTTCTTATCCTTCCCTTCCATGCATTCCAGTTTAACCCCTCCTGTTCCATTATTCTCATTTAAGTCTTTATAACATGGAGTTCTTTCCCTCTCTCTCGAAAGCCCCAATATAGGGTTACTACTTCCCTGATATCTACATGGCTTATAAATATACATAAATACTTGAAGATTCAGAGATAGCAGTCACAGATGAGAGGAGTGTGATGTCTGTCTTCCTGGGTCTGTGTTACCTCACTCAAAATGATCATTCCAAGCCCTATTCATTTACCTGGGATTTTCATATTTTTTTCTTAACAACTGAATATTATTCCATTTTGTAAATATGCCACATTTAATTATTCATCAGTTGATAGATATCTCGGCTGTTTCCATTTACCAGTTGTGTTCTGTGTTATCATGGGCAAAGGGGTAATTTATAATCTACTAGTGTATAACAAATTGTCCTTAGGCTTACAATGGTGGTTATCTCACATAGTTTCTGAGAGCTAGGAGTTTGGCAGGAATTGATATCTCAGAATCTCTTTTGTTGCCCAAGCTTGGTTGTGGGGAGGTCTGCTTCCAAGCTCACATGCTGCTATGAGTGGAGCACTAGGTTCTCTCCATGTGATGCTCTTAATGAAGCTTCTTAATGTATAACTCATAGCCCTGACTATAGAAGAAAAGAGGGAATGAGGGAGCACAAGAAACACACACACACACACACACACACACCACACCACACATGAGAGAGAGAGAGAGAGAGAGGGAGAGAGAGAGAGAGAGATCTCAAGACTAAAATCGTGGTGTTTTATAAAGCAACCTCAGAAGTAGCAAGCCATTTTTCTGCCATATGCTATTGGATATAGATATTAATCCTGGAGCAATATCAGAGGGAACTTCTCAAAGATGTAGTTCTTAGAGGCACTAGGTCAAGGGTCATCTTGGAAGCTATGGAGAAGAGAAAATTGGACAAGGTAAGGAAAGGAGGGAACCATGATGTTGTGAGAATAGAAATTTCGAGATATCACCGACTAAATATTGATCTCAACAGTGCTTGAAGTTTCAGTTTGGAAGTGAGCTTATTGATATCTTTGAGGGTCACATGGGCCAGATTATCACATAGAAAGGACATGGGATTAGGCTAAACATCTCGCTGCCCATTAGAGAAAACTGGGCTGTTAGAGAAAACTGATTTAGTAATGGCCACTTTATAAAACATGTAGCCTGGTGTCCAGCTTTACTATTTTAAAGGGGTCATATCAATGCTTGTCAAAATTCAGGAAATTACTAATCTGGCTCACCTGCCCTAGAGAAACTCTATTTTTTCTTTAAGCTGCCTTTGTTAGGTACTTTTTTGTCATAGCAATAAGAAAAGTAACCAAAAAAGTTTTCTTTTTTAATGTTGCTGTGCCTCATAATATTAGGAAAGAAACAAAGTAAAACAGCATCAATAAGTAGGAGAGAGAAGATGTAAAACAGGATATAACTCTAAAGTACTTTGTAGGAATATTTAAAATGGAGAATATTTTGGACAAGAAGTAAATTTGTGTGATAAAATAAGACTTTTGTCCCATGGTGAAATGACTGGATTTTTCTTTTCTGAAGTAAAGAAAGAAAAGATAAAGACAAAATTAGAAGGTTTAAGGAGACCTCAGGAGGTCTGGGCAAGTCACAGAAAGCCATAGAGGATGAAACTTAAAGGTTATATTGTGTATATCTATATATGTTTGAAAGCTGTTAAAATATCCAAGGTCAAAATTCAATACACTAGAATCTAGAATCTCACCCTCTGTTTAGAACAATGTTATTTTATTGAGATATTGTCTTGTTCTTGGTAACATGAGAATTGACTTAAGAAATTTTATATTGTATTGAGATAATTTCTTGTTTTCTGCTGAACTTGTCAGACTTTTAACTACTTGGTAGCGTAGTTGAAATAAAGATTTATTTAAAATCAATTTGCTTTTTGTCTAAACTTCATCTAAATGTTACATAAGGGTTAAAACTAAAATCCATTGCTTATTCTTCAAGATTAGTAAAACTGTCCTCCTGGGTGTCCAAAATGTAGAGGCCAAGACAAAAGAGGACAATGGAAAAAATATCAGCCAATATCTTGACTGCTTCCTTTTTGGATCATCCAAGATCCAGGACATGAGAGACCCCTTCTAAGGTGGTCATACAACCAGCTCTCTTGATCTGAGAGACCATAAAAACCCTAGAGTTTGGGAAAGCCACATGGTCAACAAGACCCTGAGTCATACCAACAGGTGACATACCATGTGAAGGGGAAATTAAAAGCCAAGAGACTCCCTATGAATCCCTAACACTAACAATCCTACAGACTCGCTGAAAAAATTTTGAATGACATTAACAGTATAAAGAAACAAATTAATTTGGGGCCATCTATGTGCTTTTTAAACTTCCATTAGAAAAGTACAATTGCAAAACTAAATTTGACCATCACCTCCCAACCAGGATTCTTATCCTGACCTAGTCCATCTAGGGAACCCAGTGTCAAGCTTTATGATTTTAAATGGGCTGTACTAGTGCTTGTCAAAATTTGTGGAATTATTCATCTGGTTCATTTACCTAGGATAAAACCTTATTGTATTATTATTATTATTATTATTATTATTATTATTATTATTAGAAAGCACTCAAGAGAGCCCTGCTGGAACAATAAACCACTTGAGGTTTCTCTTCAAAGTAGACCCTAAGGGTCAGCTTCAGATAAACAACTCTATGGACACAGACTACATGGCTCTTGCTTTTAACACTGACCTCATAGAAGGAGCCCTGAGAGCACAGTTACCCTCACTGGTGCTTTAAGGTAAAACCTCTGTTGACTGCATAAAACCTTTCAAGGTGCTCTATTCTTCCCATCAGGACTCATTCATCTGGCTCTTGAGTGATTAAAAACCCAACTCTCCTCTAATGAGCCCTCTATTATTACTGGAAATATCCCCATCATTGATGGGCCTGTCATAGGCACCTTTGGACTTGACTTCCATTTTAATCTTAATCTTCAAAACAGTTCCCTTAATTTTTCCTATTATTATCACATCTCAAATGAATCTTAGGGTGTCACCAAGCAAGTTGTCTACACTAATTGCAAATATCTAAATTTGCCTTCTAGCAAGACCACCTTCCGTCTCAATGGAGGCTTCCAAACAATAACAACAACAAACAACAACAAACACTCACTTCACACAATAGCTGTTACCTTCTTACTGTTTTCCTTCATGGGTAGGACACTTATTTCACGACAGGCCTGCTGCTGTTTTCAGTCCCTTCAATGGTTAATAAGATTTGATTCTTCTAGAATTCAACAAATCCATATTCAAATAGCCGTCAGTAAAGACAAATCACCATCTCTCTTGGACAAGATCTTGAGACATCACTGGATCTATAAAACAAACTTTTTGGTCAACATCACTTATTTATGCCAATAGGCACCCATCCTCAATCTAACTAGCTTTGGTTATCCCGTCAATATAATCTCTCTCTTTCTCTGTCTCTCTCTTTCATAAAACACACACATGCACACATAAATTCAAACAGACATGTATGTATATATGATAACATATGGCTCATTTTAATATCATATAATTGACATAAAATCCATGGCTATATTTGAAGAAAAAAAACTATAAAACTAGAGAATTGAAAATAAATATTTTTCAGTTTTTGCAACAATGTGGTTAAATTTACCATTGGTGGGGGTCAATTGTCTATATTTTGTCAATTATGATTTAAATGAATGCTGATTGGCCCAGGAGGTATAGGCAGGACAACCAGACAGGAAGTAGAGGCGGGTCAATGACAACAAGAGAATTCTGGGAAGGAGTAAGCACATTCCTCCCCAGTCCTGTCCCAACCACAGAAGGAAGATGTGATTGCCCTGCTGAAAAAGGTACTGAGCCATGTGGCTAACATAGATAAGAATAATGAGTTAGTATAAGTTATGAGCTATAAGAAGCCTGAGATAATGGGCCAATCAGTTTATCATTAATATAGACCTCTGTGTGATTCCTTTGGGGCTAAACAGCTGTGGGACTTGGTGGGAGGACAGAAACCAGGCAGGACAGAAAACCCCGACAACATACCATGGTATTACATCTCCTTTGACTTATCATAAATGGAAACTATCCTAAGCAGAAAACACATTTAACCCAGCAAATACATTGGACATCACAGTTTAGCAACATATACACTGTAGGGTGTAGACTTTGAGGTCTCAGAAGCTCAAGCCAGTTCACTTGAACTAGAACTCTCAGTTCCTTCTCCAGCATCATGTCTGTCTGTGTGCCCCCAAGTTTCCCATGATGGTGACAATGGGCTAACTGTAAGTCAGCCCCAATTAAACATTTTTCTTTATAAGAGTTGTCATGATCATGGTGTCTCTTCACAGCAATAAAACTCTAACTAACACACTATATCTTTCCACTTTGCTTTTTTCTCTTTTTAAAACAAAAAAATTAAAAAAAATTACATAATTTCTCCTTCCTTTTCTTCTCCCAATCCCTACTAGGTACTGCCCTCTTCGCTCCTTCTTGAAACCCTGGTCTGATTTTCTTTAATTGTTACATATTGTCAAGAGACATTTCCTTGATGAAGGGTGAGAGGTACCCTTATCTGTGGGTCTAAGGATAAATATTTAAAATTCAGTTTGGGATTATACTGTTGGTGAAGTGGTAGTGGCAGGTTCTCCTCTATGATCTACGACTTTCATAGGTTTCCAACACCCGACATAACTTTCCTTTTATTGAATGGGCCTTAAGTCCCCAGGACTCCATGGAGCTGGGTTCTCCAAATGTCAAAGGTAAGTGGAAGGGGAGCTCAGGATTTACTGAGCTCTATAAGGTCACATTGCAGGATTCTTTGGTGGCCCTCCTGGCCTCTCTCCTCTTGTATTGCTTGCACTTTGGTATGATTCAGGGCAGACTATCACCAAAGATGCTACTGGCAACTTCTCTTGTTCTTCTTTTACTTGGGTCCATCTCTTCCTCTCTCCTGTTCTCCCCTTCCACTTACCTTTGACATTTGGAGACTGTCGCTGGAGTTCCAGTGGTTTTAATGTTTGCTTCTAGAGGACCTCCTTCTAATGAAGGGCTCGGAGAACATTCAAGGATATTAAAAGATCAGTGCTTTAAAAACCCAATTTAATACATGGACAAGCAGGTACTTGCCTGTCTTTCTGCCTGAAAAGAAGTGAGTCATTGTGCTCTCTAGCAGTCAATTTCCTGAGAGATTATCTTGCAGGGACAGATCAATCAGCTTCTGAATACACACCAGGATTCAGGACCATTTTCCCAGTTCCAAGGAGTCCTGGGGATTGTTTGATTTTTCCTTACTGTAGCCTGTGGGCAAGCCTCAAGGAAAATCACACAGAGATCTCTATAAGTTATAAAGCTGATTGGCCCATTTGCTTAGGCTACTTATCAGCTCTTGTAGCTTATATTAACCCATTATTCTGATCTATGTT
>LOEQ01014121.1:0-13700 GCA_001685075.1 Bramus lutescens | reverse complement strand
TATGATAAAAGATAAAATAGATATAAATATGGTAACTGTAGTTTTTGTTTGATAACTGTTTTGTTATATCTAATTTTACTATGTTAAAGTTAAAGCCTTCCTTTTTGTTTAAACAGAAAAGCAGAAATGGTGTAGGAGTTCCATCTGTTTGTGTGTTGCTTTCATAGGATAATGAATAAAGAAACTGCCTTGGCCTAGTTGATAGGGCAGAACTTATGTAGGCAGAAAAGACAGAACTGAATGCTGGGAGGAAGAAGGGCAGAGTCAGAGAAGCCATGGATCTTCTACCTGAGATGGTCGCTGGTTAGAATCTTGCTGGTTAGCCACAGTCACGTGGTGATACACAGATTAATAGATATGGGTTAAACTAAGATATAAGAATTAGCCAAAAAGAAGTTAGAGCTATTGGGCCAGGCAGTGTTTAAATTAATAGAGTTTCTGTATGGTTATTTCAGGTGTAAGCTAGCCAGGTGGGTGGGACAAACAAAGGGTCCCCATTTCCTTGTAACAATTGGTGCCAAACAAGGGGCCCCCTCCTTTTGTATTTATATTTATATTCATATGTATTTCTGCTTTTTATTAAGGTCTTGTTTTTGTGCAGCTTATTTGAAAATGTAATGCATAATTAAGAAATATAGTTTAATAGATAACCATCTATAATAGTCAAGATTGTAGTCATGTTAGTTAGGATATATATATATATATATATGATAAGGATTCTTTAAATCTTCCAAAGACCTTCAGAATATGGTATTTAAAATGTTTTAAGGATTTAGACTTTTCAAGACAATGAGACACATCTGCATTTGGCAGCAGCAATAATTTCAAGAGGAAGATGGCAACTGAAGAGGCCCCTTTTAGAGTTTGCTAACCATTTGGGAAAGAATCTGCTCTTGCTTGGACTGCTTGATGTTATGCTGAATGAACTGGACATGCAGGACCCAAGGGCGAATGACTGCTGAACTTGGCTAAAGGTAAGGTGTTCCTTTGGCATTCCTTCTTCATGAAAGAGTCTGTGAGACATTCTGCAGGACACAGAAAAAAGTGGCTGATAAACTGACGATTATAGGTGGAACTGGATTTAAAATTTCCTGCTTTGTGGAAAAGACTGCTAGATACTATGGGCCTATAGGCTGAAGATGAATGTCCCAGTGATACAGAAGAACTTTGGGTGACTGTTCAGGCTGCAAGATGTCTGTGTCAATTCTAGAGTTTTGGAAGTTGCTTACAATGTACTTCCTGTTTACTTAGATAATATTATATCCTTCTGGAGTCTTTGATAGAGTTGAAGAACAGTTATAGTTTTCCGTGGTTATGATAAAAGATAAAGTAGATATAAATATTGTAAGTGTAATTCTTGCTTGATACTAGTCTTGTTATATGTAATTTACTATGTTAAAATTAAAACCTTCCTTCTTATTTAAATAGAAAAGAGGAGGTGATGTAGGATTCACATCTGTATGCTGTGAATACAGTTGGTTATAGAATAAAGAATCTGCCTTGGCCTATGATAGGATACAGTAGAGTTGTCAACGTAATCCACCATATAAACAAGCTGAAAAATAAAAACCATATGATAATCTCATTAGATGCCGAAAAAGCTTTCAACAAAATACAAGATCCCTTCATGATAAAGGTCTTGGAGAGAGAAGGGGTACAAGGAACATACCTAAGTATAATAAAGGAAATATGCAGCAAGCCAACAGCCAACATCAAACTCAATGGAGAGAAACTCCCAGCGATCCAACTGAAATCAGGAACAAGACAAGGTTGTCCACTATCTCCATATCTATTCAATATAGTCCTTGAGGACTTAACTTGATCAATTAGCCACCAAAAAGAGATCAAAGTGATATGAATCAGAAAAGAAGTCAAACTCTCACTATTTGCTGATAATATGATAGTTTACATAAGCAACCCCAAAAATTCTACCAAGGAACTTCTACAATTCATAAACACTTTCTGTAATGTAACAGGATAGAGGATTAACTAAAAAAATTCATAGCCCTCCTGTACTCATATGATAAAAGAGCTGAGAAAGAAATCAGAGAAACATCACCCTTCACAATAGCCACAAATAACATAAAATATCTCAGAGTAACTCTAACCAAACAAGTGGAAGACTTGTATGATAAGAACTTTCAATCTTTAAAGAAAGAAATTGAAGAAGACACCAAAAAGTGGAAAGGTTTCCTATGCTCTTGGGAAGGTAGAATCAACAAAATAAAAATGCCAATCTTACCAAAAGCAATCTACAGATTCAATGCAATGCCTATCAAAATCCAAGCAAAATTCTTCAACAGACCTTGTAAGAATGGTACTCAACTTGATATGGAAAAGCAAAAAACCCAGGTTAGGCAAAACAATTCTATACAATAAAAGAACTTCTGGAGGCATAACAATTCCTGAGTTCAAACTCTACTACAGAGCTACAATACTGAAAACAGCCTGGTACTGCCATAAAAACAGACAGGAGGATGAAGGGTTTAATTGGGGACCCAGATATTAATCCACACACCTTCAAACACATGATTTTTTACAAAGAAGCAAAAAATATCAAATGGAGAAAAGAAAGCATATTTTACAAATTGTGCTGGCATAACTGGATATCACCATGTAGAAGAATGAAAATAGACCCATATCTATCACCATGCATAAAATTCAGGTCCAAATGGATCAAATACCTCAACATAAAGCCAGTAACCCTAAACCTTAAAGAAGAGAAAGTGGGAAGTACATTGAATGCATTGGCACAGCAGACCACTTACTAAATACAACCCCAGCAGCAAAAACCCTGAAATAAATAACTAATAAAAGGAACTTGAAACTGAAAGGCTTCTCTAAATCAAAGGACATGTAAACAAGACAAAACCACAGCCTACTGAATAGGATAAGACCTTCACTAACCCCACATCAGACAGAGGACTCATCTCCAAAATATACAAAGAACTCAAGAAATTGGTCATCAAAAGAACAAATAATCCAATAAAAAATGGAACACAGACCTCAACGGAGAACTCTCAACAGAGAAATCTAAAATAATTGAAAGACACTTAAGGAAATGTTCAACCATCCTTAGTCATCAGAGAAATGCAAATCAAAACAACTCTGAGATTCCATCTAACATTTGTAAGAATGGCCAAGATCAAAAACACTGATGACAACTTATGCTGGAGANTCCTTAGTCATCAGAGAAATGCAAATCAAAACAACTCTGAGATTCCATCTAACATTTGTAAGAATGGCCAAGATCAAAAACACTGATGACAACTTATGCTGGAGAGATTGTGAGGTAAAGGAAATACTTCCTGCATTGCTGGTGGGAATGCAAGCTGGTACAGACCCTGTCAGTGTGGCAATTTCTCAGAAAATTAGGAAACAACTTTCCTCAAGACCCAGTGATACCACTTTTGGGTATATATCCAATGGCTGCTCAATCCTGCCACAAAGACATGTGCTCAATTATGTTCATAGTAGTATTGTTTTTCATAACCGGAAAGTGGAAACAACCTTAATGTCCTTTGACCAATGAATGGATAAGGAAAATGTGGTACATTTACACAATGGAGTACTACACAGCAGAAAAAATAATGACATCTTGGATTTTGCAGACAAAATGGATGGAGCTAGAAAACATCATTTTGGATGAGGTAACCCAGATACAGAAAGATAATTACCACATGTACTCACTCATAAGTGTTTAAGCATAAAGCAAAGAAAACCAGCTCACAAATCACAAACCCAGAGAACCTAGACAACAATGAGGGCCCTAAGAGTGACATACATAGATCTAGTCTACATAAGAAGTAGAAAAAGTCAAGATCTCCTGAGTAAATTGGGAGCATGGGGACCTTGGGAGAGGGTTGAATGGGAGGGGAGAGATAGGGAGGGGAGCAGAGAAAACGTAGAGTTTAATAATAATAATAATAATAATAATAATAATGAATAGTAGCCAGAAACTGACAATAACCCAGATGCCTATTAACTGAAGAATGGATAAAAAATGTGGTACATTTACACAACGGTACATTACTCAGTGGTAAATAGCAAAGACATCATGAACTTTGAAGACAAATGGATAGAAGTAGAATAAAACATCCTGAGTGAGGCCCAGAAAGATTAAAAGAGTATGTACTCATTCATAAGTGGATATTAGATGCAAAGCAAAGGATAACCAGGCTACAATTTCCAGTCCCATGGAAACTGTATAACAGCAAGGACCATAAAAGGTCCTGGGAGGGGAGATATGAGATCTGCTGGGCAAACTGGGGTAGGCAATAGAGAGGAGGGGATGAGGAATGTGAACATGAAGAACCACTATGGTCGATTTGGGGGGAGGAGGCCAAGGGAGAGCAATGAAAGCGATATCTTGATAGAGGGGACCATTATGGTGTTAGGGAGAAACCTGGTACCAGAGGATCTCCCAGGAATCAAGGATGAGCTCAGAAAAGGCTCCTAAGAATAGTGGAGGGAGTACCTGAATTGAACTTCTCCTATAATCAGATTGGTACCTACCCTCATTGTTATCATAGAGCCTTCATTCAGTAACTTACAGAAGCATAAGCTGAGATTCACAGGTAAGCAGTGGACTGAGCTCTGGGAGTCCAATTGAAGAATGGGAGAAGGGATTATATTGGCAAAAGGTGTCAAGATCATGATGGGAAAACCCAGAGAGACAGCTGACCTGAGCTCATGGCAGCTCATAGTCTAGACCATCAGCTAAAGAGCCTGCATGGGACAGACAGAGACCTTATGCATATGAGTGTCAGCTGTGTATTTGGTTCTGTTGTGGGGCTCCTAGATGTGACACCAGGACCTATCCCTGGTGCATGTGCTGGCATGTTGGAATATTTCCCATGGTGGGATGCCACACTCTGCTTTGATGCAGGAAGGAGGAGCTCAGTCCTGCCTCATCTTGATGTGCCTTGCTTTGTTAACTCCATTAGGAGGCCTTACCTTTTCTAAATGAAGACGAAGTAGGAGTACATGGGGGTAGAAGTGGGTGGAGGGAGGGAATAGGAGTAGAGTAGGGAGGGGAGAGTGTGGTTGGTGTGTAAAATAAGTTTAAAAATTTAATAAAATATTTTTATATGTATTTTTTGGCTTTATGTATATCTGTAATCATAAGCATGCCTGGTGCTCACAGTAGCTTGAAGTGGTGTTATAGATGGTTATGAGCTTCCATGTGTGTGCTAGGAGCTGAACTTTGCTTCTCTATGATGGCAATCATTGCTTTTATCCACTGGGACATAACTCCAGCCATTCCAGGTGAATGTTTTCAGAGACAGATCTGACTGGTAGAAGGTACAGAGCTAGAACTTGCTGGAACCCTAGCTGAATGGGACAGTTTTGTTTGGCAGATCATGACTAATAATTTGGGATGCTTATTTATTTCATATGAGAACATTGTTAGTAAAACATGTGATTTAAAGCCAGTCACTGCAAGGATTATTTCTACAAAGAGCACAATAGGGTAATATGAGAGGCAGATGCTAAAATGGTTTTAAATATGAGACTTCTTCAACAGAAAGTCCCTGTGCTAGATACAGTATTTACTTGAAGGGACAAATAAAGACATGTTTAACTTTCCAGTATTAGTCATTATGACACACAAGGAAACACATGATTTCCTGTCTGGTATGTGTGCTTGGGGGCCTGGAAATTCTGCAGAAATTCTCCAAAGGCAGACAAATTAATTCTAGAGTAAAATATAACTGTCCATTTGTTTTCATTTCCTGGACCAAAATCCTCACTCCCTGTTGATGATCAAGTTTAATGTCTCTGAGGACCAGCTCATTCCCTACCACAGACATCTGAGTAGGCCTCCAGTGTGGAGACATTGGACATGTAGCTGTAGACAGATAGCTTGTGCTTCACATTTGCTAGCTATGATCTGTGTGAGTTTAATTTGGTCACTGTGCTTTATGTCTCAATATTCCAGTGATATCAAATATATTTAATGAGTGTTGCAATAGCAATACCTAAGTTCAAATAAGGCCTTGACATTGGGACAGGACAGTTGTCCATATCAGCCATTTATCACAATTCATGTATAGGAGAGAGTTCACTAGACTTAGTCCCTGAGGACATGCAGTCATTAGAAGAACTTGTGTTGTCCATTCCTCTCTTTGCAGATCATGACATTCCTGTGAAGTCTCAGAACCCCATGAGTACAGTTGGCATATTCTTTTGTGTTTGGGTGAAATGTTCTGTAGCTTTCTGTTATGTCCATTTGAGTCATGACATCTGTTAATTTTCTTATTTCTCTGTTAAGTTTCTGTCTGTTTGACCTGTCCATTGTGTAGAGTGGGGTGTTAAACTTTCCTATTATTAGTGTTTGATGTGCAATTTAAACTTTAGTAATATTTCTTTTGCATATGTGTGTTCCATTTTATTTTGGATATTGATGTTCATGACTGAGATTTCATCTTGATGGATTCTTCCTGTGATGAGTATAACATGTCCTTCTCCATCTCTTTTGATTGATTTTAGTTTGAAGTCTATTTTGTTAGGTATTAGGATAGCTACACCCGCTTGTTTCTTAGGTCCATTTGGTTGGAAAATCATTTCCAATTCCTGTACCCTGAGGTAATTCTGTCTTTGAGATTGAGGTGTGTTTCTTTTTGTTTGTTTATTTGTTTGTTTGTTTTTTGAGCTTTATTGATAGAGCCGTAGACATCAAGGGGTGAACAGGCTAAAGAAAATAGATATATCATTTTGATCAGGAATGGGACTACGAAAGTGAAAAGCACTTACTTGATAAATATTTTAAATACCTATTTATAGCATGTAGTATGCTCATTAAAATCAATCAAGATTGCATCTGTGTGCAAATGAGAATAATGTTTCCTCTTTCATAGAAGAAAAACATTTATCTGCAAAATTATCTGTGATTCATCATAGCTTGGAAGGTATTGTGTTCCTGCTGCAGCGAAGGTTTCAGAAGTCAACATTTCATGTTGTCTTGGATTCATTCATTTCACGAAACATCAGAAAGCTTTTCTTGTACACAGCAGAAGGATGGATCATGCTTTTGCATCCCCTAGTCTGTGTCTTTTTATAGGTGTATCAAGTCCATTGATATTAAGAGATATTAATGAGGGGGCTGGAGAGATGGCTCAGTGGTTAAGAGCATTGCTTCTCTTCCAAAGGTCCCGAGTTCAATTCCCAGCAACCACATGGTGGCTCACAACCATCTGTAATGAGGTCTGGTGCCCTCTTCTGGCCTGCAGATGTATGCACAAACAGAATATTATATACATAATAAATAAATATTTAAAAAATTAAAAGAGATATTAATGACCAATTACTGTTATTTCCTGTTATTTTTTGGTGGTAGTGCTTGCATGTTTTCATTATTGGTGTTTGCTGGTGTGAAGTTACCTGTTGCCTGTGTTTTTGTGGGTGCAATTAGAAGCCTTGGGTTGGAGTTTCCTTCTAGTACTTTCTGTAGGTTTGGATTTGTGGATAGTTAATGTTTTGTCATGGAATTTCTTGTTTTCTCCATCGATAGTGATTGAACACATTGCTTGATATAGTAGTCTGGGACAGCATCATGTTCTCTTAGTATCTCCAGCACATCTGTCCAGGAATGTCTGTCTTTCATTGTTTCCATTGAGAAATCAGGTATAATTCTGATAGGTCTTCCTTTATATGTTACTTTGCCTTTTTTCCTATGCAGTTCTTAATACTTTTTCTTTACTCTGTATGGTTTATGTTTTGATTATTATATGGTGAGGGGACTTTTTTTTTGTTCCGTTCTATTTGGTGTTCTGAAAGCTTCTTGTACCTTCATAGGTTCCTTAGGTTGGGAAAGTTTTCTTTTTCTTTTCTTTTTTTTCTAAATTCTAATAAGCATTTAATGATGCATAGCTAAAATATTTTACACTTCTATGTACTTATTAAAACACATCAAAATTAAAATACATAATAAAACAGTTACAACACCCAAGATGCCCCCTTTTATCTTCTCCTAGATAGTATTAACCATAAATAACCATTATTTCAACTTTCTTGCTTAGATCATCTTTGCCAGACCTAGTTTTGTATAACTGAAATCATAGGTACATACCCCCTTGGCCTGGATATTTTTTAAATTAATTATTCCTGAAGAGTTTATTTTTTTTATTACTTAAAAATACTAATCCAAATTCTCACTCTCTCCCCTCCTTCCAGTCACCTCTTTCTCCCTCCACAGACCCTCCCACACCCCTCCAACACTAAGGGAGTACCATGCACCCCACCCTGTGGAAAGTCCAAGGTCCTCCATACTACATCTTGGTTGAGCAAGGTTTACATCCAAAGTGACTAGGATCCCATGAAGCCGGTATATGCAAGTAGAGATACATCCTAGTGTCACTACCAGTGGCCCCTCAGTCTGCCCCAGCTGTCAACCCCCTTCAGAGGGGTTTGGTTGTTCTCATGCTCATTTACTCTCAGTCCAGTTGATGCTGGTGGGCTCCCATTAGCTCAGACAAACTGTCACATTGGATGATCCCCTCAGGGTCTTGAATTCCTTGCTCATACTCTCACTCCTTCCACTCCTCAACTGTATCTCGGGAGCTCACTCCAGTGCTCTGATGTGGGTCATTGCCTCTGTTCCCATATATTGTTGGTTGAACGTTCTGGTGATATTTAAGATAATCATCAGTCTGACTACAGGGATAAGGTCAGTTCAGACACCCTCTCCTCTATTGCTTAGAGTCTTAGCTGGGGTCATCCCTGTTGGTTCTTGGGCATTTTTCTAGAGCCAGGTTTCTTGCTTACTTCATAATGGCTCCCTCAATAAAGACATCTCTTTCCTTATATCTTATATCTCTCCTTCCTCCATTTTGACTATCCCATTCCCTCAAGTTCTCCTCAACTCCCATTCTCCCCTTCCTTCTAACTCTTGCCACACTGCTCCCAAATTTTTGATTCCAATTTCCAGGTGGGTTTATATGTTTTTCTTTGGGTTCACTTTATTCCTTAGTTTCTCTAGAATCCTGAACTATAGGCTCATTGCCCTTTGTTTATGACTAGTATCCACTTATGCGTGAGTACATACCATATTCATTTTTTTGGGTCTGGGTTACCTCATTCAGGATAATGTTTTCTAATTCCATCCATTTGTATGCAAAATTCAAGATGTTATTTTTTTTTACTGCTGAGTATTACTCTAATATGTAGATGTGCCACATTTTCTTTATCCATTCTTCAGTTGAGGGGCATCTAGGTTGTTTCCAGGTTCTGGCTATTACAGATAATGCTGCTATGAACATAGCTGAACAAATGGTCTTGTAGTATGATTGAGCATCTCTTGGGTATATTCCCAATAGTGGAATTGCTGGATCCTGAGGTAAATTGACTCCCAGTTTCCTGAGAAACTGCCACACTTATTTCCAAAGTGGTTGCACAAGTTTGCATTCCTACCAGCAATGGATGANTTCCTGAGAAACTGCCACACTTATTTCCAAAGTGGTTGCACAAGTTTGCATTCCTACCAGCAATGGATGAATGTTCCCCTTGCTCCACATCTCCTCCAGCATAAGCTATCATTAGTGTTTTAGATCTTAGCCATTGAGACAGGTGTAAGATGGTATCTCAAAGTTGTTTTGATTTACATTTCCCTGATAGCTAAGGAAGAAGAACATGTCCTTAAGTACTTTTTGACCATTTGAAATTTTTTTCTGATGAGAATTCTCTGTTTAGTTCAGTACACCACTTTTTAATTGGGTTATTTAGAAATTTAAAGTCTAATTTCTCGAGTTCTTTATATATTTTGGAGATCAGTCCTTTGTCTGATGTGGGGTTAGTGAAGAATTTTTTCCCATTCAGTAGGCTGCTTTTTTGTCTTATTGACTGTGTCCTTTGCTTTATAGAAACTTCTCAGTTTCAGGAGGTCCCATTTATTTATTGATGCCTTATTGTCTTTGCTACTGGGGTTATATTTAGGAAGTGGTCTGCTGTGCCCATACATTGAAGGTTACTTCCCACTTTTTTCTCTTTCAGGTTCAGTGTGGTCAGATTTACATTAAGGTCTTTAATCCATTTGGACTTGAGTTTTGTGCATGACGACAGATATGGATATCTTTTCATTCTTCTACAGGTTGATATCCAGTTATGCTAGCACCATTTGTTAAAGATGCTTTCTTTCTTCCATTTATCTTTTTTCTTCTTTGTCAAAAATCAGGTGTTCATAGGTGTGTGAATTAATATCCGGGTCTTCAATTTAATTCCATTGGTCAACATCTCTGTTTTTATGACAATACCAAGCTGTTTTCATTATTGTATTTCTGTAATAGAGCTTGAAGTCAGGGATGTTGATGCCTCTGGCAGTTCCTTTATTGTACAGGATTATTTTGGCTATCCTGGGTTTTTTGTTTTTCCATATGAAGTTGAGTATCATTCTTCAAGGTCTGCGAAGAATTTTCTTGGGATTTTGATGGGGATTGCATTGAATCTATAGATTGCCGTCAGTAAGATTGCCATTTTTACTGTGTTGATCCTTCCTATCCAAGAGCATGGAAGATCTTTCCATTTTCTGGTATCTTNGAAGTTTCTCTGATTTCCCTCTCTGCTTCTTTATCCTTTGTGTATAAGAGGGCTACTGTTTTTTTTATTGAGTTGATCTTGTATCCTGCCACATCACTGAAGGTATTTATCAACTGTAGGAGTTCTTTGGTAGAGTTTTTGGGGTCACTCATGTACACTATCATATATATCATCTACACATAACGAAACTTTAACTTCTTCCTTTCCAATCTGAATCCCCTTGATCTCCTTATGGTTTCTTATTGCTATTGCTAAAACTTCAAGAACTATGTTGAAGAGATATGGAGAGTGGACAGCCTTGTCTTGTTCTTGATTTTAGTGGAATGGCTTTGAGTTTCTCTCCATTTAAATTGAAAGTTCTAGTAGAATTCAGCACTAAAACCATCCAGCCGTGGGCTTTTTTTGGTTGGGAGGTTTTTAAAGGAAGCTTCTTTCACCTCGTGGCCTATAGGTCTATTTAAATTGCTCACCCAGTCTTGATTTAATTTTGGTAGGTGGTATCTATATAAAAATTGTCCATTTCTTTTACATTTTCCAGTTTTTTGGGAGTACAGATTTTTGTAGTATGATCTAATGATTCTCTGAATTTCCTCAGTGTCCATTGTTATGTCTCCCTTTTTATTTCTGATTTTGTTAATTTGATGTTCTCTCTCTGCCTTTTGATTAGTTTGGGTAAGGGTTTGTCAATCTTGTTGATTTTCTCAAACCAGATCTTTGTTTCATAAATTTTTTGTATGGTTTTCTTTCTTTTTATTTTGTGATTTCAACCCTCAACTTGATTATTTCGTGTCATCTTCTCCTTTTGGGTGAGTCTGCTTCCTTTTTTCTAGAACTTTCAGGTATGCTCTTAGGTCATTGATGTGAGCTTTCTCTGTTTTCCTCATGTGAGCACTTAGTGCTATGAACTTTCCTCTTAGCACTGCATTCATAGTGTCCCATAGGTTTGGATATGTTGAGCCTTCATTTTCATTGAATTTAAGGAAAATTTTAATTTCTTTATTTCTTCTTTATCCCAGGAGTGGTTCAGTAGTTGATTGTTCAGTTTCTATGAGTTTGTAGGCTTTCTGGGAGTAGTATTGTTGAATTCTAACTTTATTCCGTGGTGATCTGATAAGACACCACTCAATTAGACAGTGGAGCAGAACTAACCAGTGGTTGGAGCTGACCACGCCAGTGACCACGCCCCACTGTTATGAGCAACAGAGAGCTGTCTCCATTACTCATCAGACCTGTGCTAGCATGAGCAGAAGAGAGATGACTTTGCCCCCACCTCATGCCCATCAGTGCCTGGGACAGGTGCAGGTACTGGCCCCAACATCATAAGAGTGAGAGGGCTAGCCATATTCCTCACCAACTGAAGCACTCTGATGACTGGCCCCTGTGCCTCACCTTGGCAACACCATAGAGCTGGTTCTAACGGTAGAGTTTTAAGACCCCAAGTGTGTGAAACCAGGAAAACTGGCCCATCCCCCTGCTCATTGTTGCAAGAGGTAAATTAGGTGGGTTAATGCTGGAGAGTTCACCCTGGTGCTGACAACAGGGGAGATCTGGCTGGCAGACTAATTCTATAGCTGTCCAGGCCCACAACTAGATTAATGACTTAGCCTAACCCAATACCTACCCATTTATGATCTGCTGAAGCACATGAATGACATGACCTGCAGACTCAAAGCTGCATGATCTCAGCAACACATGGCAACAACAGTATATTCAAGAAGAGTCCTAGCGAAGGCCCAGCATCAATAGTGTAGTAGAAACCAAATGCCTTGAACCAGGATAATCACTCTGAAAGAAACACTTGCAAATAAAGATATATGGACAAATGGGTTTACTGCAAGACTCACTGTCACATTGCACCTTCCATGATGATATTTTTCAAGTTTTCCCTTTTTCTTTTGTTTTTCTCTTCAACTTTGTCTTATTTTGGGGGTGGGTATAGAGGAGGGTGGGACCAAAAGGACAAGGAAATGAATGCTATCAAGATACATAATGTGAAAGATGCATAGAATAAATTAAAATAAAAAACAAAGTACAAAAGAAATGCCCCACTCTGCTGTAGAACGAGACAAGAGAGGTCACTCATTCATTACCAGCATGAAAGGGTGAATGGTTGTTGAACTGATAGGATTGGAGAACACTCTATACTCTTCAGCATCGTCCCTCCTGATAGGAACTCTGCAGAGTCATCACCTTGTCAAGGACAGTGTCATCCTCTCTGTGAGCTACAGACTCTGGCTTTTGATTGACTATTCTGAAGTGAGCTTAAGGCAGGTGAGGAGCACAGTGCTCTGTACTGTAACTGTGGTATCTGGGACTTGGATAAATGGCTGTGTCACAGGCTCTGCAAAGCAGAAGGGGGGGGGAAATGACAGAAATCTTAAAGTATTTTAACCAGTCCCTCTGTAGTCAACAGACACTTAAAAATGCCCAGGTTGAGGATATCAGAACTGTGATAATAGAGCAGTTACTTGTGGGACATATCTGATGTTGATGGCATATGTGACCCTGATTCTGCCATACTTTCCTGGGTCTCTGTTTCCCTTCAAAAGAGTACCTGATGATTTTAATGTCCCTGAGTCAAGCTTAGATATGAGCAATGGCCTGTCTTTAAGATGGGGAAGCTGGGAATCCTTAAGCTTCTCTGGCCATCCAGTGGGGGGTGTTCCTGCTGCTGGCTTTCCTTACCCAATCCCACCCTGCCACCAAGCCCGCCTTTTCAACTGTGAGGACCTTGGAACCCGCAACACAGTCTGCATCAGGGCTGAGGGGACCTGAGAACCAGCAGGGAATTTTCCTGCTACTGGGCCTTCTTTCTCCCATCCCACCAGGCACCCAAGCCTGCCTTTTCTTCTGCGAGCTCCTTGGAAAACTGCAAGAGACCCTGCTCCATCTGAATGTGGTTGACAATTGGGGCAGACAGAGGGGCCAATGATAATGGCACTGGGATATGTCTCTACTGCATGTACTGGCTTTTTGGAATTCTATTTTCTTTGGATGCAAATCTTCCTAAGCCTAAATGTAGGGGGAAGGGCCTTGGACTTCCCACAGGGTAGCTAGCCTGCCTTGCCCTCTCTTAGGACTGGAGGGGTGGGAGGGACTGTGTGGGGGGGAGTGGGAGGGAAGTGGGAGGAGGGAAGGAAGTGGGAATTTTGATTGGTATTATTTAT
>LOEQ01014120.1:8263-26304 GCA_001685075.1 Bramus lutescens | reverse complement strand
AGTGAGGTAACCCAGACCCAAAAATATGAATATGGTATGTACTCACTCATTAGTTTATTCTAGCCATAAACAAAGAACATTGAGCCTATATTTCGTGATCCTAGAGAAGCCAAGTAATAAGGTGAACTCAAAGAAAACCATATATATGTAGAGATCCTCCTGGAAACTGGAAGCAGACAAGATCACCAGGCAAAAGTTGGGAGCATGGGGGTGGGGTGAGGGGAAAGGGAAAAGGAGAGAGAGGGGGGAGAAGGCGAGGGTTGGGGTGAGCTTGGGGGAGTGGGATGGTTGAGATGGAGGAAGAACGGATATGGGAGCAGGGAAGGAGATATCTTTATTGAGGAAGCCATTTTGGGGTTGGCATGAGGCTTGGCTCTGGAGGGGTTCCCAGGAGTTCACAGAAATGACCCCAGTTAGGACCCTGGACAGTGGAGGAGAGGGTGCCTGAATCAGCCTGTATTTGTGATAGTAACAAGATACACAGGGCTTCTCTTCCAGGAGCCATTTTATTAACCAACTTTCACCTCACTGTGGCATAAGTTAGGTTCATCTTTGTATAAGTTCCCTATTTTAAAATGGAAAACAATACCAACAAAAATAAAAAAAAACAAGGCATAAAAGAGATACCTATTGCTTAAGGTTCCAGACTCATTTCTCCCATAGAATTGTGAAAGGTAGTATCAATGTTTCTCATGCACTTTTAAGATAGACTATTGTTCTTTCTGACTGTAGGCTTTGTGACAAATATTTTCAAACATGATTAAATAACAGAATGACAGCTCATTAAAAATGTACATATGAAATACATATGAAGATTTCCTGGAAGCCTGTCAGTTACATTTTGGTATGCAAAGGAAGTATCATGGTTATTATGAAGACTTTCTGCCCCTGAGGCATTCATTGTACAAGGGGCTCCTTGTTTATTCATTCAAATATGTGTTATTGAGTACTGTGCCTGGCATAGTAGTCAAGGCACACCCCTAAATGTGAGGCCCTGTGTCTTCAAAATAGGCACTTTTCTAAAGAAATCCTGATCTCAATATAATAGTCCACATTTCCTGTTGGAATCCTGCACCTGCTACCGTGATGTGAATAGTTGTTGCACAAAAGCCTTTAGAGTTCTGGCTTCTCTCTCCCCATTCATTGCACAATGGTTTTCAGACCTGAGAATACAGGGGTGTCTATGAGTTCCCCAAAGAAAGCCAAGGACTACATTCTCTATTCTCCTTTGAGATATGACTGTTTCAGTACTCCCTGTCTGCCCACCAAGCCATCTCAAAACTTGCTTTGGTTTAAGTCTTGGTAATTCCTTAAGATCTTCACCCCAGTGAACCCAGAGCACAGTGAGCAATTCTTTTATGGTTTCACTATCTCATCTATGAAAAAAAATCACTTTTTATACAGAAAGTCATTCAGAAAGGACTTGGAGATAGCAACTGCTTAAAGAATTTAAGTGTGGAGCGTTTGTTCTTTTATGAAAGTAGTGAATATTCACCACACGGATTTGACAAAATAAACAGTTATGTGCAATATGTATACACATGCATAATTATATATACATGTTTACACAATAAAATGAAAATTGTCAAAGGTGTTGACTAGTCACATTACTGTAGTATTCTAAAATATGTCTATTATTTTAATTTTTGTAAATAACCTAATAGTGTATTTTCAGGTATACAGCCATTAAATGGGACTACAAGATGTACAGATGTACAATCATAAATCAAAAATGTCAGTGGAATCATCACTATAGACAGATCACAAAGCAGTCAACACAAAAGTCTTTACAGTAAACAAGGTTCCCAATCTTGACTGCGAGACTTTCAGAATATTACAGCCTTATAGCACAGAAAAAAAGTAAGGTTGATCTATCTTAAAGGTCATAAAGTCTTTGGCTTTAAGTGTGTTCAATTGCCTTTCCAGCATTCTTATTTGAAATATACCTCTACAGGAAAAGAATGCTGTCTCTAGGTAGGCAGTCTTCACAGCAAATTGTTGGATTTCTCCACCCTCATCTGTCATTAGACTAGTGAAGAGTGTGGGGGCCCTTACCCTTGCCCAGAGTCCTGCCATGTCTCCTTTCCTGTACTACTTTTTATGTTCCCTCACTACCTGTCACTACGAGAGTTCAGCCTTTGTTTTTAAATATTCATATGCTTGAGTACATATGTACATAGAAAACTAAGTTTAGATAAAATAGTGATACATGTTCAAACACAAAAGTAAAAGGATACTTACTAACATCTTTGAAGTTTAGTTAAAACCTTGACATACGTTCGAGGTCTTTTTAAATACCAATTTAAATATTTTTAAATACCAATTTAAAAATATTTTTACTGACTAGAATTGAAAATAGAAATTCTGGCAATAACTTAAATATTCAACAATAGCACAACTATTAAGTATTTCAAATGCATTTTCAAAGAAAATTGAATCCTAAGAGAAACATAATGATACTAAGAATGAACTAAAATCCAAAAATTCAATATAAAATGCAAGCTAAGCTTTTGCCAATAATTCTGTGCACATGAATTTACACAGGAAATACCACTGGATGAAAACGCATCAACTGGTAAGCACTACTCCTATAGAGGAAGCAGATAAGGGGAAATATATAGAATTTAAAAAATCCATCCTTCATAGACATGAATTATTTTACATAAAACTAAATGTTAAGAAATAAAAACATCCCTTCCTGACCTCTGATTCTTTGTTAGGTAGTAATGACAAAATTTATGGAGCTAAAAAGAAAGCAATAGTCTTCCAGTTTGAGAGCTGGGGCTGGGTTTGGGAATCAAGAGGTGCGGCTTGATATCACACAGTATCAGGGAACAGCGAAGAGGGTCTGAGGGCTGTGAGAGGCTGTTGAGGAGGTCTATGGGGCAGAAGAGATCTTAAAGAGAGACGAGGCTGATGAGGTAGGCTGTAGTGACAGTGAGCAGAGCCCTGGGTGTCAAGCTTAAGTAATTAACCTTCATCTTCTAAAAGACCATTGTAGGCTTTAGTAGAAAATGTCAAGATCAGATTTGTATGTCAGGGAGATAACTCTAGTCTGACAACTTTATAGGCTCAGAATCAATTAAAGTTTCAATGACATTGGGGGTCCTGATTCATTAAGAATAAAAAAAAATGCCTGGGGTGATAGCTGAATTGGTCAAATGCTTGCCTTGCAAGTCTGAGGACCTGAGTTCAGTATCCCTGATCTCCTCTTTACAGATCTTGGCATGGTGGCCTACGATTGCAATCTCAGAGTTGGGGAGTGAGAAACAGGTAGAAATCTCTAGGCTCACTGCCAACCTGATTTCCCAGGCATCTCTCAGACTGCATCTCAAAAAGTTGTGTATGGTATTTAAGAAATGGCATTAAAGGTTGTATTCAGATCTCCACATACGTATTTACACATAGGCAAACATAAATACATGGTCCTTTGGGCACACACACACACACACACACACACACACACACACACTGAGAAAGAGAGAGAGACAGAGAGACAGAGACAGAGACAGAGACAGAGAGAGAATGAATGAATGAAGGACAAAGGAGAGGAAAGAAAGCACCCACCTTATTGGGATAACTTAAGTTCAACTGATACTTTATGGGAAGAACGAGTTCTCTGATTCCTTTCAGCAAAAAAAAATCTTTAACTGGAGGAGAGCTGCGAGCCAGATAAATTTCTAGACAATCATGAAAACTTAAATGATCCAAAAAGCACCCATTCTGGCATTTAGTAGCCACGTATCTTTGGATCTGTCACAACCTCTCTCACCTGGTCCTCATTACTAATTTTTATTTGGAATGAACAAACACCTCCCGACATCACTTCCCAACGGCAGCCTACAAAAGACAAACTGTGTAATTCTAACATAAGGACAATTATTATGCACATACCCAACAGCCCATGGAAACTGGTGGTAAGAAACAGCTCAAGGGCAAACACCTAACTTAGAAAACTGTGAAACTAAGTAGCTAATCAGCAATGCATGAGTAACTCACTCAAATACTTTAACATCTGTCTAAAACTGCTGTGAAGAGATAGACTGAGGCATCCAAAGTGAAGCATGCTGTAACTATCGATATTATCTAAACGGTACCACTCTTTATTGTCTAATTTAGGATAATAAAATGTTTATAAATATTACATAACATGTATATAAATTCAATAACAACTCTCAAAATACTCCAGTGGACATCTCCCCAAATCATAATACTTTAATACAAAGACCTAAGAAATTGGTAGAACTGCAGTTCATTAGTATGATATTTGTCCAGTATACATGAGGCCCGTGATTTTATTGACAAGACCACAGAAAAATTAAAATGGAGTTCTCCACTGGAAAGCACACAGAAGAATGATGTGCAAATGGAGTTTTGCCACTTAAAACATGCAGCCTAATATTTTGCAGCAAGTTGATGATGTAGAAAGAAGGAAAGCTAACCCCAGCATCTCTTCACTGTGTGCTCAGTGTCCCCCCCAACAGTATTAAAGAGAAGGATATATCAATGCTAAGCCTACGCATGTCAGTCAGCAGCTGTCACTCTTCTACTTGGCTTTTTCTACTCCTGCCTAATCTTGATCAACACATTAGTCAGAAACGTAAGGGAACATGGAAATTTTTAGCACACGAGTACAAATTTCTTTAGGGATGCTATGAAAAATACTCACTTAAAGGTTATATTTGGATGTGAACATTGAGAGTATAGTTGAGGAATATAGCACATTTAGAGTGAGCTTCATTTGGACAAAACTTACACATCTGTTTCCAAGTGAATATTTCAATTGGCACAAATTTATTTAGACATTGAAGTTGACATTTAATGGGAACTAGATCTATATTTAATTCAAATCCAATCTGCAGATTTTGAAACTAATTTCACCTACAAACCTGGACTAGCTCTTCTCTATATAACACTGTGCATCTCTAGAGAAGTAGCAGAGGTGATATTATTCATAGTGGTACTAATGCTAAAGAGAGGAAAGAAAAGAAAAGTAGGGCTTTTTAATCACATAAAATAAATCCCTAAAGAAGTTTTATCTTTTTACAATAAATGTCAGAGAAGTGATCAGATGTTTGTATTCTCCCCCGCCCAGTGTTGGTACATGTGTTTTATAAATGTATGGTGTATATATGTGGAATATAATTATGTTGTATAACTGTGATATGTGCTCACATGTGTTAGTAGGCTCACTCCAAAAAGGCTAGAGGAGATGCCAGGTGCCTTCCTCAATTCCTCTCTGCTGTATACTGATGTAGGATGTCCTTTTGTATATGCGTTGCTTTTATTGGTTAAAGAATAAAGAAGCTTCATAGGCCTATGACAGGGCAGAATAGAGCTAGGCAGGAAAACTAAACTGAATCCTGGGAGAAAAAAGGTGGCGTCAATGAGAAGCCATGTAGCTACCAGAGGAGAAAGATGCAAACTGCCAGCTAGAAACTTGCCTCTAGGTCACAAGCATCATGGTGAAATATAAAATAATAGAAAGGGGTTAACTTAAGATATGAGATAACTAGCAATATGCTTAAGTGATTGACCAAGCAGTGTTTTAATTAATACAGTATGTGTGTGATTATTTCAGGTCTGGGTGGCTGGGAAACAAACCATCTGTCCCTACCTACAGTATACAGTTGAGGCAAGGTCTTCCACTAAACCCAGAGCTTGCCATTACTTATCTAGGTTGGCTGGCCAGCAATCTAGAAAGATCTGTGTTTGCTCTTCCACAGTTCTGGGATTGGAGGCATATGCAGCCACACTTTGCTCTTGATGAGTGTTAGGTGCCTGAACTCAGCCCTCTTGCCTGAGCAGAAAGTGCTCTTATACACTAAGAAATTTTCCCCAGCTCTTCATTCCATTGTTTCTGTGGTTCTAGGAAGTATTTATGTAAGAAGATAAATATTTTGAAGCACAGAAATACAGCTAACAATGCTTAGCAAATATAAACCAATTATACTAAATGCACTCTTCTGGTCTCAGGCACTCTAAAGGTAGGTAGTGTAATTACTGTGAGTGAAAGCCTGGTTGTGATCATCTGGTTAAGGGGTTCCTAACTCTCCTCTAACCACAAACACACTGATAAGTCTGGGACCTCCAGTGATTCTCCATATCCATGAATATGTCCTCATGCATTTAATCCAATGAACACAGTAAGAACATTGACTCATTAAAAGTATTTGGGACAGAGTTCAACTAGAAGAGCAGAATAACCAGAGAACTGAAATCTGTGGCCATCTCCTGAGGAGTTTTATTCTAATATGCTCACAATGACAGAGCATTTCACAACTGACAGCATTCGTACAAAGACTTGTTTAATCTATGAAAGAACAGTGTCTATAATTTATTAGGATAATTTTAAAATGTGGAAATAGGAATTCAGAAGACTGAACTAACTCTTTAAAGTCACATATAAGATATGGCAAGCTACAGGGGTCAAATAAACAATCTAAGTACTGTGATTTCAATTCATAACTGTAAACCAAATTTCTGCTCTCTTTAAGGAAAAGGCTTTGCATTTTATGAAGGTGGTCTACTTACAATGGCACAAAACACTCTTAGTCTTTACCAAGAAGACTTTTTTTTTTTTTAAATCCTCAACTGGTCGTTTGTTACAAAGAAGCACGCAAGCTGTGGAGCCACAGCTTTTTTTGTCTGGGATGATGTCAATTATGAGCCTTTACTTTCATCTATTCCTGTTTAATGCGAACGGCACAAAAGCCAGAGTGTGGCCACTTCCTTAGACTCTCCACATAATCCAGGCATCATATAAGCGCTCAAAAGCCTTCTTATTTCCTCTTTCTTACATCTTCACTTCTCAGAATTGATTACACAAGGGCCCCTTTGATGGTGCAGAAATGAGCTCTTTCTGAATCTCTGGACACAGAGTGTTGAAGAGGGTCCTTGCAGGGACAGTTGTCACTCTGCATATATGCTAAGTACCTACTTGGCACAGTTTTTTTTTATTGGACTTTCATAGCAAGCACAAACTCACAGGAAGGACGAGGAGGGAGAAGAAAAATAATTCCCTCCCCCCACAAAAAACCCAAGATGTGATTTTTTTTTCTTTCAAAAGACTGTATTGGGAGGAAAGAATTTTTGTCTCATGAGGTAGAGTCTGAGATATGGGAGGAGAATATGGTACAAGAGTAGGTGAATGATTTTTTTAAGTTAAGATTTTAGTATGCTGAATACATACTTATATACAACTTAATATTACAGATTTAGTTTAAACTCAGATATAGCAATTAACATCATTATCCCCCAAATCATACAAGATGATAAAGTTTACTGTGATCCTAGCCAGGATGATATTATTAAAACCCCATTCCCAGTGGGCTTTTTACCATCCTGTAGAGAGGAAAAAGTATAGTGGCTGAGTGCTATCCTAATTATCTAGAAATTTTCAGGAAAAAAACCCCAACTTTTAATCTTTCTAAATCTACAAATACCTGCCTTGTCTTGACTAAGATTGAATCTAAGAGTTAAATATGTGTCAGTGTTGTGGAGCTAAGATGGCAATGAGATGTCCATAGCAAATGGATCTGTTTCTAGGTCTCCTTCTTCAGAAACTCAGGTCTTGTGGTTGGAGAAGTATAAAATTTCCTAGCTATTCCTTCCACTGATTCATCTAATCCATGCCTGATGTGAGTACAACTGAGTTTGCTTCATTATCTCAGCAAAAGCTTGCAGCAACACAGAGGTATGGGAGAAACAGGCTGGCCAGAGAACCTTTTGTCAGCGACATTTTCTCTTGTCGTGTTTTTACACATCGATGCTCAAAATTAATGAAGTTTCAGAAGGGCATAACAATTAGGAACAAAAGATTATGAGAGACTTAGAATAAATTGTATTGGTCATAAAACATGTTGGCAGAAATTATAATTAATAAGAAGTGAAATGTAACACCACCTTCGCATAGAAAGCAGGATCCCCTTGGAAATAACACATAGGGCTAATGCAAAAATCAATGTTCACCATGCTGGTTGCCTGCAAAATTACACAATTAATCCTGTGTAAACTAACCTATCAGCGATGCACACTACAGGGTTGCTGACGACTGCTAGACAGCACCATGTATTAAAGAGCGAGAACTTTAATGAGATCCCATGAGACTCTCAAGATTTAAATCACTTTTTTTTCTTTCTAAAAGGATATTTCTATTCTATTTAATGGACACTGCTCTCCATATCTCATATAGACATTGTCAAATTCACTATTCAATCAATCACCAGGAACTGGAAGACAGTCGGAACTGAGACTAAAATATGCTATTGAGATTCTTTCAATGGGTTAGACAGCTTAGAGATCCATATAAGATGCCATCTTGTCTTCATCATGGAGGCATAATCTATTGCCATCCTGTATTACTGGGCTCTCAGAGGCTAATGAGCCATTGGAAAATTGCTTCCTTCACTTGCTGCATATCATCAAGATATACAGTTCCATGTGTACTTGACGTTTGATAGTCTGTTTTATTCCACAGGAAAAAAAATAAACACAAATAAACTAACTTTGTAGGTATAGTCATTTAAATCTCTTTCCTCCTGCTGCCAGCATGCATACTTGCAAATTTGAGCACAGATAAATGCATCTACATCCTTGCACAAGTATCTCTCTGAATGCTTAATTATCTAAGCAGACAATTGTGCACACACAGGTTCAGTATAAAATATAATTTTTCACTGATTAGGAGATGTCTTTAAGGCATTTTTTTCAACATTTAGATTGACTATCATTCCATTTAAAAACATGCCACCTGGATGGAGACTAAATGATTCTTTGAATACTCTCCTGTTTTCATTACACAGCTAATTGAATTGAAATTGCCCTGAAAAGCAAAACATATTATTGTTAAAAGTATGCATTCCAACAGCACCATTACATTTGTTCTTAACTTCCTCAGTCTAGGAACAGATCAAATGCAGGAAGGCATTGCTTTCTTGTGTTGAAAAACTATGTCACAACAAATAAATTGGTGGATAGATGGATGGATGGATGGATGGATGATGGATGGATGGATGGATGGATGGATGGATGGATGGATGGATGGATGGATGGATGAACAGACAGTTGGGTGGATAGATAAGTGTGAGAATTAATGTCAGAACAGAGAGTAAAGGAAAGCACAGTCGCCATCATTTCACAGGCTCCCCTGACAGGCACTGACTGTTTTCCTCGGCTTTGCCACCACTCTGGGAAGCGCACACACAGCAGAAGGCAGACACAGTAACAAAACAGCTACTAGGCCAGATGCTGAGAGCAAACAGAGTCTAGGGTCTAAAGGAACAAAGAAAATTCAAGTGATAGGTGATAATGGGGAAATCTGCAGGAAGGAAAACAGATAAAGAAGTGCAAAGGGCATGAATGTGCTGGTTATAAAGGGAGGCTTGCTTCTCTCATGCATCAGCATTAAAAGAGAGCCAATGGTCCATATATGCTACTGTCTGCAGAGCACAGCCATTTCCGGTCACTTTTTAATTTCCATCCCATGTCTTTTGAAAGCAGTCTACACACACACACACACACACACACACACACATGTAACATGGACTGTCTATGAGAACAAGATGAATCTTTCATTTGAGATGAGATTTTCATATGACAAAACCAGCAGAAGGTCTTAGAAAAACAGAAATAATTTTTGTCTGTGTGTTTGTTTATGTCTGTCTATCTCCTTCAGCAGAAAGGCACAGAACCTGCTCACACAATGCTAGAAGCTGGCTCTGAACATTCAGAACCTCATCCAGCTTCTACACATATATATCACTCTTCTTGACTTCAGCTTCTGGTCTACCTTCAGAAAATAATCATCCTCTGTCTTCTGTGTTTCCTCATATGACTTTTCTATTGAAAAGATTTTTAAAAATAGAAAAGAAAACAGAAGAGGAAAAATGACTTATAAATCCCTTCCATTGTTTGAATAGACAACTTAGATTGCATTTATTAATGCAAAAATAAGATGTGTATTAGATAGAGAGGAAGTGGACAACAGAGGAAATGACTGCTAGTCATTCTCCTTTCAAACTTTGGTAATGTTTACACCGGCTATGATTATACACAGTGTAAACATTAATTTTACCTAGAAAGACTCCCAGTGAAATTATTTACATTAAATAACATGCAAGAGTTAACCTGCCATGCATTTTAACTTTTGGCAATTTTTCCCCTGTTCCCTACAAGAAAATATTTTGACAAAGTCTAATAGACACTTCTCGCACGGTTTTCAAAACTTTCCCATGTGAAGTCTCTTCAGCCTATTACTGAACTGCCTGTTAGCATTGGATAAAGATGTCATACTCCAGAGAGGAAAAATCTGAAAGTCCTAAAGCTAGAGAGACAGTTCAGTAGGGAAAATACCTGCCACACAAGCATGAGGACTTGAATATTAGTCCCTAGCACCTATGACAGGTCCAGAAAGGAACTTAGAAACCTGGTGCAGGAGTCACAGAGACTGGAGGATCCTATGACCTCACTGGCTAACCCATAGGCTTGATGCAATGAGTGCCGGGTTCAGGTTCAGTGAGAGACTCTGTCCCAAAGAACAGTGTAGAGATCAAAGAGAAAGACACCAGTTTCAACACTTGACCTACACGTATACACATGTGCACATTTGCTCGCAAGTACACACAGGGAAAATACTGCACTTACTATAGAGCAAATCTATTTTCTCTAAAAAGACATTGATGGGTTTTCACCTTAAAAGACATCAGAAACACAGTAGTTTCCTTTACCTCAAAATTCCCAATTTTGAATTTAAATATTTAGTGCAACAGAAGCATTGCTTAGTTGTGTGTGTGTGTGAGAGAGAGATACTCTGTGTGTATATTTAAATTGTGTTCTGCTTGAATTGTGTTTCATATTTATTTCATAAGCTATTTTCTAGCTTGAAGGTGAAATCCAAGAATTAATTGAGGCTTATTAAAAAGCTCTCCAGTTTATATTCATTTTTAAGCTTCGAAGATGTAAATTTGGTATAGAACTCTAGAGACCCAAACAATGATGGCCTATACAATTCCCACCACAGTGTTTGCTCTTCACTCTTTAATCGCCTGCCTGCTGTAGCAGCCTACATGTTCTCTGAGGGCAGGGAATGTTTCACGTTGTTCATTATTGGCCCTGAGCTTAGCAGAAATCTTTGTACTTATGCAGTGGTCAGTAAATCTACACTAAATGACCTTTTGAGATTTTGAAGTGGTCATTTGAACTTGTCTTTCCCACTGAGTTCTTCAAGTTTTCCAACGAAAAGACTTTGAAACTGTATGTGGATCTAATAATACCAAAATTTTCAGCAAACACAAATGTAGCAAATGCTTTGTCTTAGTCACTGTTCTAACAGCTTTAAAAATAGTCCATGTATGAACTGGGGTAGTGTTCTAAGATTAATCCCATTTTTTTAGACTTTTTACAATAATAATAGTTACGGTAAAAACTGACCATACAATGAATAGGAAACTGTTCTCAAAAGACATGGTAAAACCACCTGCACAAGTTATTTTAGCTTTATGAGTCAATATTTAGAGCAAGTTAGTCTTGTAATATGTGCTTTTAGTGCAACTATGTGCCCCAGTAACACTTTACTTAGGTAACAGTGTTTGAGATGAGACAGTGAAAATGGCAACCACAGCCCTTTCACCAGAGTGTTCCTTCACTGTATACACATCACAAGCTGAAGAGGGTTGAAGAGTTATATGGTTGAATGAAATAATGACCACCAAAATGTTCGCATCTTAATTTCCAGGTCTTGGGGACATATTATACACATTGGTGCAACTTTAAAAATGAGACGCAATGACTGAGAAATCTTAAAAATAAAGGTACTGACCCTGAACATGTGAATAGGTCCAATGTAATCCTAAATTTCTTTCCAGAAGAACAAAACTATGCCAAGCTGATTTAGGGACAGAGTAGAGATGTAGAAAAACATTAAACAATGAAGGAAGATGCCACAAGCCAATGCATTCCAGCAGCCTCTACAAGCTAAACTAGAAACAGAAACAATCTCCACAGAGTAGATAGAGTAACCTCAACCCCACAGATACCTTGACATTTGGTCATCTCACCTCTAAAATGGTAAGAGAACAAATTATTTACTTTTTAAGACACTCAGTTTGTACCAATTAGGTACTCCAACAACAGAAATTAATACAAGTCATTTAATAAAGTTGTGTGCATAGCAATTTAAATTTGAAATTTGGAAGACAATTTTATACATCTTTTGAGTTCATATAAAACACATGCTGCCTTCATTCTAATTATTTCATAGGAAGATGTAATAATAGTATATTCTTAACTCTAAGTTAAAATTAGGTTGCCTCTTACAGAAACCTAAGTCTTAAACTCAGATTTATGTTACAAAGGCAGTTATATTTTCTGAGTGCAAAAAAAGTATTTTCCCAAATTAAGTTAGTAAATATTAAGATACAGTGGCTTAGTATGTGACATAAGTTATCACATTTAAAGTCATATTAGTTTAATATTAAACAAATAATTTAAATTCTGTCTTTCACAGCATGTAGTAGAAAGAGCACTGTAGTGATGTTAAAACTGGCAGGATTACCCATCATCCTAAATACTATGACACACAAGTCTCTGTGTGCATGCCAACCACTGGTATGCTGAGCCATTGACTCCCTGACTCTGGTGAACATGAAACTAAGTCAAAACGTGTTTATTGTTTCACAAAGCTTGTGTGTTGTGCAGCAATTTTGTCTTGAAGAAAATGTTCCATCATGGAGGAATGCCTGTAAGGCACAGAATGTTCTAAAAGAAAGTGCATGCTGAAGGAAAGTCATCGAAATAACAGGATGCCAACAATCCAAAAGCTTCAGGACATTTCTGAAATATACCAAAGCTTCAGGACATTTCTGAAATATACCCAAAGCTTCAGGACATTTCTGAAATATACCTGACACAGTTAGTCCCGCCCTCCTTCTCAAGCTTATATAAGAAGTGAGCATTGCTGAGAGAAACCATGTGACAAGCCGAGCTGCCTAGATGAGGCAGAGGCCATCTCAGCTGTCTCAAAGTGACACCCTTTGACCCGTTACACTGCCTTTATGCCCTGCAGTGTGCTTCGGGTTTCCAGATTTCAAAAGCTGTCACCCACGCTGCAGTTGGCCTTTGGTGATGCAGTTGTCTATGAGTAATCTCTGCTGCTTTAGGTAACCCCTAACCATATGAGAAACCACAAAATCTCACTGGCTTACCAGTTCAGACTTTGTTAGTACCCTTACTTTGGTGCGTAGTGAGCTCACTATCTTGGACAAGTAGGTATTTGCTAAAGTCTTACCCAGAATAGTTTGACACAATAACATGGTATTAAAATTGGGACGCATGGAATATCCGTGAGGTCTAATTTAGAGTACTTTACATAGAAGTCTCTGTTCTAATTGGCCTACTATCTACTCTGGAGTTGACATGAAAGTATATCTTAAACGTCTCCTATAATGTTTCAACAGTTTAATTAAAATATACTAACTAGTGTAAACACAAATTTGCAATAACTCGAGCTTCTTTATTAGTAAATTAAAATGCATTAAAGATAACAAAACTGCTATCAAGAATTGGTGAATATGGGCACTTTTTCCTTACTTGTCTAGTATCTCATTTTCTGTGTGTGAGGAGGGTTGTATGTGCATATGTGTGTGTAGTTGAGCACAGAGCAAAAGTGTGCAGAGGCTATAAAAGGACACTGAGTGTGCTCCTTTGTCCATGTCTATCATATTCCTTTGAGACAGGGTTTCTCACTGAAGGTACAGTCAGGCTGGCAGCCAGCACGGCCCAGGGATCCTCTTGTTTTAGTCCCCGTAACACTGGTGTTACATATAGGCTTGGAAAACCAGGCCAGGTTTTGTTATTTATATTTTGCTTTACAAAAGTTCTGGGGATCCAAACTCTGGTCTTCATGCTGGCTCAGTAACAGATTTTATCTACTTATCCATATGCCCAATCCCAGAACTCAAAATTCTAATTTAATATACAAGAGTATCCTAAAATCTTTTTTCTACACCTTGTATTACTTCCTTTACTCACACCAAGAGAATCAATATTATTTAGCTTATGACAAGTTCATTTTTATATATTCAAAAAAGATGATAGTGTCATCTGAGCTTCACATAATAAGCACCATCCACAAATAGCAAACTGAAGCTTGTTTTTATGTGAAATTCCTTGACTGTTTTTGAAATGCTTATCTAGATGCTTTCTTCAGAAGTCCAACTACGTGTTACGTATGTGTATCTATTAAGTATGTTAATTTATAAAATATATTTTAAATAATCAATCATTATATATAGCTATATATTTAATTTTTCTTCTGTTTTTGATAGGCATTCTTATTCCTGGGTTATTAAAATATTGAGAAAAAATTTCCACATAATCCAGCTAATCAATATTTAAAAAATAAACACCGGCTCAGTTGGTAAAGGGCATGCATAAACACTGAGTTTAGTGGTCAGCATCTATCAACTAAATAAACATGAAATGGAGCAAGTTCAAGACCAGCCTGGGATATTTGATACCCTGTTTCAAGCAAGCAAAAGAGCAAACTTCAATTCAGAAGACTAATACAGTTTATTCAAAGATATTTTTGTGAAAACATACCACAATAAATAGCTTTTTTATCACTTGCCAGTCCTAGTCACTAGGGTTTTTATTTGGGTTCCTTCAATCTTGTCTTTAATAGAATGTAACATTAATAAGTTAACCCAACATTCAACCTTTCACTTTGCCTACTTAGGAAAATCTTTTCATTTGTAGGTTATTGTTTTTGATTGTTTAACAGTATCCCATATCATAGGCTAACCATACCGCTTCTTTGTGACTTTGTATTGCCCTGACTACATGCAATAACCAATACTCTAGTATGTTGTTGACTATAAAATTTGTTTTATCTGAAAGTGTAGCTATTCTAATACCTAACAAAGTAGACTTCAACCTAAGATTAATCAAAAGAGATGAGAAAGACATTTTATATTCATCAAAGGAAAAATCCATCAAGATGAAGTCTCAAATCTGAACATCTATGCCCCAAATATAAGGGTACCAACATTTGAAGAAAAAAGATTACTAAAGTTTAAATCACACATCATGATCTATATATTAATAGAAGGAGACTTCAATACCCCACTCTTACCACTGAATAGGACTGACAGACAGAAATGTAACAGAAATAAAGAAACTAACAGATGTTATGATTCAAAAGGGTTTAACAGACATCTATCTATAGAAAATTTGACCCAGACACAAAAGAATTTATCTTCTCAGCATCTCATGGAACCTTCTCTAAAATTGAATACATACTCAGTAACAAGTAAACCTCAACAGATACAAAAATAAAAAATAACCCCCTGTATCTTATCAGATAACCATGGAGTAAAGTTAGAATTAAAAACACTAATCGCAGAAAGCCCACAAACTCATAGAAAATAAACAATGCTCAAATGAACTCCTGGATCAAAGAAGAAATAAAGTAAGAAATTACAGACTTTCTATAAATCAATGGAAATGTAAGCACAACATACTGAAACTTATGGAGACTTTGAAAGCAGTGCTAAGAGAAAAGTTCATAGCACTAAATACGTACAAAAAAAAAACCTGGAGAAATCTCACATTAGTGACTTAACAGCTCACCTGAAAGCTCTAGAACAAAAAGAAGCAAATACACTCAGGAGGAGAAGATACCAGGAAATAATCAAATTGAGGACAGAAATCAATAAAATAGAAACAAAACAAAACAAAAAACCCACACAAAGAGTAAATGAGACAAAGACTTGGTTCTTTGAGAAAAAAAAAAGTAGACGAACCTTTACCCAAACTAACCAAAAGGTAGAAAGAGAATACCCAAATTAACAAAATCAGAAATAAAAAAGAGACATAACAATAGACTGAGGGAATCCAGAGAATCAACAGGTCATATTAAAAAAAATATTTCTAATTTCCACAAAATTGAAAAAATTAGAGAAAATGGGCAGTCTCCAGGATAGGTATCACATATCAAAATTAAATGAAGACAGATAAACAGTTTAAATAAACCTATAACTGCTAACAAAATAGAAACATCAAAAGTCTCCCAACCAAAAAAGCCCAAGGCCAGATGGTTTCAGGGCAGAATTCTACCAGAACTTCAAAGAAGAACTAATACCAATGCTCCTCAAATTGTTCCACACAATAGAATCAGAAGGGACATTGACAAAAACTTTTTAAGAGGCTATAGTTACTGATACCCAAGCCACACAAGGACACAATTAATAAAGGGAATTACAGACCAATCTCCCTCATGAACATTGATGTAAAAATAGTCAATAAAATATTCACAAGCTGAATCCAGGAACACATCAGAAAAACAATTCGCCATGATCAGGTAGGCTTCATTCCAGAGATGCAAGGGTGGTTCAACATCAAAAAAAAAAAATCTATCAATGTAATCTACCATATAAACAAACTAAAAAAAAGTCATATGATCATCTCATTAGATGCTGAATAAGCCTTCGACAATATCCAACACTCCTTCTGACAAAGGTCTTGGAGAAATCATGAATAAAAGGAACATTACTAAACTTAACAAAGGCAGTATACAGCAAGCCAAGAGCCAATATCAAACTAAATGGAGAGAAACTCAAACAATTCCACTAAAATCAGGAACAAGACAAGGTTGTCCACTCTCTCCATATCTATTCAATATAGTACTTGAAGTTCTAGTTAGAGTAATAAGACAATAAAAGGAGATCAAGGGGATACAAATTGAAAAGAAATAAGTCAGACGCACTATTAGCAGATGATATGATAATATACATAAGAGACCAGAAAAAATCTACCAGGGAACTCCTATAGTTCTCAAAGCTGTAAATTTTATTAAAATAAAATATGTAAAATATTCAATCTTATTGTTGCTTTCTTGGTCAATAAAATATTTATAATGTATTATACAGCATAAGATATCTTAGAAAATTATCTTAAATAATTTCATTTAAGCTTGCAGAAAGGCTTATGAACACACAAACCAAAGTGAGGAAGCTCTTGGTTATTGGTATTCTGTAGAACATTTTTTTTCACTTCAAGTGAATAATAAATCTAGGTAATACCCACAGGGTATGCTTCTCCATCCTTTTCTGAGATTCCAGCTCTGAGAACTAGGCCTTGGAAGGAACCAGAGTCCCTGCTTAGTGATATTTCTACATGTAAAGGAGAAATTAATCCGTATGAAAAATAAGGCAGATACTGTTGGGTTTTGGTGTTGTTTGTTTGCTTTTGTGAACAGGTGATTTCTAGACCCTCTCAGAACTGAAAAGAGCTTCATATGTTACTGGAACCTAGGATTCTAGGATAAACTGGAATATTCCCTCACTCTGCCTCTTGCCAACCAAGCAAACAAGTAGGAGCCTGACATGCATGCTTTAGAAGAAGCCATCTTTCTTCTCTGCTTGAATTTCTTAGACTTTACTCCTAATAAGAGAGGAATTTTGCCTTGTGTAAGAGAGATAAAACCTTTCAGAACTAGAGAGTGATATTTATGCCACATTTTATCACATCAAATGGTTTTAACTAAGGATATCAGATTACACAGTGATAAATACCGCTAAAAAATAGATGGCTAAAAAATTCTGATCACAAATAAATGCCTTCTTTGTTATTAAAACATGAACCTCTTCTTCAGTCCTTTTGAACAAAGGAAATAGTCTCTGGTTTGGATACTTTTATTACATTATCTGAGTATTCCTGATTCATTTTCACCATCTACACTGCCTAATATTTGGGTCTGTGTTATGGTTTTGTCTCTTTCAGAGGCAAGTCACGCCCACTCCCTGCGACTCTGCCCTCCTCCCCCCCTCCCGCCATCTTGGATCTCTGTCTGTTCTTTCTTTTGTCTCTCTTGGAGCCCCTCCCTGTCTCTCTTCTCTTCTTCTCTCTTCTGCTTCTCTCTCTCTCTCTATGTCTCTCTCCCCTTTCTTTCCCACCTTTTTTAAGTAATAAATATCCAATTCATTTCTGTACAATGTGTCTATGTGCCTTTTACCTGCCGCCTACTCACACCAGCCTGCCTCAGT
>LOEQ01014119.1:0-19056 GCA_001685075.1 Bramus lutescens | reverse complement strand
ATTGAGAAGTCAGGTGTAATTCTGATAGGTTTCCCTTTATATGTTACTTGACCACTTTCCCTTGTGGCTCTTAATAGTCTCTCTTTATTCTGTATGTTGTTTTGTTTTCATTATTTTATGGCGAGGGGATGCTTTTTTTGGATCCAGTCTATTTGGAGTTCTGTATGCTTCTTGTACCTTCATAGGAATATCCTTCTTTAGGTTGGGAAATTTTTCTTCTATAATTTTGTTGTTTCTGCCTTTTATTTCTTTCATATCTCTGTTGCTTTTGCTTAATAATTTTAATCCTTATGCTCTTACCCTGGAATGTATGAATTTTGTTGATTGTGGTCCCAAACAGAGACTGCATATACTGAGAATATTATCCAATTATTTTAAATTTGGAGTGATGGTTTTTAAAGTATATCCTTACCATCATTTGTGTTTCCTCAGTGTCTGTTGTTCTGCTCCCAATTTTTACTTAATTTTGTTTATTTGAAACTTCTTTCTATGCTGTTTATTTAGTTTGGCTAAGGATTTCTCAAACATTGGTTTTCTCAAAGAACCAACTCTTTCTCTCATTGATTCGTTGCACAGTTTTGTTGCTGGTGTTCTATTTTGTTTTGTTGTTTTATTGTTTCTATTATATTAGTTCCTATGCTGAATTGTATTATTTCTTGCCTTCTACTTTGGGTGTTAATTTTCCTTTCTGTTCTAGAGCTTTCAGGTTTGTTGTTCAGTTATTAATATGACCTCTCTCAATTTTTGTGTGGTCACTTATTGTAATGAATTTAATTCTTAAAGATTCTTTTCTTGTGTTCCATGAATTTGGGATTCAGTGTCTTTATTTTATTAAATTCTAGAATGTTTTTACTTTGTTAATTAATTTTTAATCTTGACCCGTTTTTACATTCAGTGGGGATTTGTTTACTTTCTACGAGTTTGTAAGATTTCTGTTGTTTCTATTGTTGCTGATTTCCGTCTGCAGTTTGTGGTGGTCAGGCAAGATGTGGGGCGTTACTTCAGTTCTCTTGTATCTACCAAGATTTGCTTTGTGACAGAGTGTGTGATCAGTTTGGGAGGAAAGCAGGAAGAGATCTGGGTGATCCACTGGGGATGTGGGCAAAGATGAAACATAAGCCACAGGCTGTTTGCTACAGAGCTGTGGGTGAGTTTGGGGGATTGGATTTGGAAGAAATGAAGAAGTGATGATTTTGAATTATCTCTGCCTACCTGCTTCTCTAGCTGGCATGGTCTTCGGGTTCCCAAAGAATGCTCAGACCTTTTCTTTTGTTGATTCTTTGAGGATTTTACATAATGTATTCTGATTCCATCCATCTCCCCATCCCCCTGCAGCTGCCCTTGCAACCTCCCCCCAAAACCAAACAAAATTTAAAAAAAATCTAAAAACCAAACAAAGCAGAGAAACAAAACAAAATGAAGCAAAGAAGAAGGTAGAGGAGGAGGATCAGGAGAAGGAAGAGGAAGAGGAAAAAGAGAAAGAGGAGGAGGAAGAGGAGGAGGAGGAAGTTCATCATGAGCAGAAGCTCATCATATAAGCTGTGGTTCTGTGAGTCACACAGTTTACCTTTCTTTAGTCCTTTCATATTTGCTTGCAAGTGTTCATTGCTATGATTCATTGGTCATGGCTGAAGCCTCTCATTTCTACACCACCAATAATGGTCTCTCACAGGGGATCCTCTTGGATAACCTAATGTCTTCTGTAGTGCAGATCCTACTGTTTTGGATCTGTAGGTTCAACCCTTCACATGCTTCTACAGTTCATAGATGAGGTGGATGCTGGGTTGAACCAACTTATATCCTTGGATCTAGGCCTGGGTTGGTGAGCTCACTAGCTTTGCCCCATCATCATCACCCAGGGAAAAGTCTACAGCCCTGCCTTGGTCAGTCTACCCAATGCAGCTTGCAGAAAGGAGAGGGGCCAGTTCTCCTTTTATTGGGTCTGTGGATCTTGTTTACACACATACCACCAGGGCCAGGTCACTGTCTTTCCTAGGCAAGATACTGGGACCTCTCTCTTAAATGTAGGTGATATACCAGGGAGAATAAGGGGAGCGCTCCTGTTTTCTTGCCCTCAGTACTGGCTCACCTGTTTACCTAAACAATAGGAGTAGCTCTAATGTGCTGCCCAGGCTGGGTGAAGGGCCAGTTCTCCCATGTGTTGCTGATGATGAGGGACAGAGTTAGTTCTGCAACTCTCATGATCAAGGATCTAGCTCACCAGGCAAAAAGAAAGGTGGCATGGAGGGGAGCATCTTTCCCTTACCCATGGCAACACATGGTAGATGAAGAAAGTCAGGATCAGCTTACCTGAGTCACAGACAACAGGGTCAGTTCTAGTACTGCTCAGGTGAGGTACAAATCAGTGGTGGGTAATCAGGCAGACGCTGGGCACCTTCAGACCCCTAGGTCATGCCATAGACATTACCCCAGAACAAGGCCATTGCTGGACAAAGGACCCAGACATGGTCCTAGGTAGCAGTCCAAGCTATTGCCCCAGATGGCAGCACTGGTCACACAGATCAGTATGGCACCAGCGGTGTCATGGCCCTGGAAAGCCAACATGGTCTCAGGAGGCTGATCAGACCCTCGTCATCAGCCTGGCCCTTGTTAGTAACAGGAGCCATGAACATCAGTTCAGACCCTGGCTGCTATAGAGCCATGGACCAAGATATTGCTCTTGGTAGCAGCCCTAACCAGATGACATCATGGCTCTGGGTGAAGACAAAAAGTCACTCAGATCAGCTTGGCCCTGACAGTGGCACAGCCCTCAAACACCCCATGACCACAGACAGGTTGTAACCTAGGCCCTGGGCATCTATGTGGCCTTTGGTGATAACATGGGCCATAGTCATCAATATAGACCCTGGGTTTGGTACTACCATGAAGCTAGACATGGTCGTGGGTAGCAGCCCCAGCCAGATGTCAACATGGACCTAGGTGGCAGCACAAGCAACCTGGTTCAGTATGGCCTCTAAGACAGTGTGACTCTGGGGCACCAACATGGCCCCAGGTTGCAGCCTAGAACTATGGCTACAGGAGCCACAGACATCAATNCAGACATCAATTCATGGCCCCTCAGCTACTTCAGGGACATGGGCCAAGACTTGATCCTTGGCAATAACCCAGACACAGACACAGACATCATCTTAGACTTGGGTAGCAAGCAGGTCATTCACATTAGCCTGTTCATCATCATCCTCACATCTTCAGATCCACCTCTCTCCCAAGCCCATTAACTACTCTGTTCTTCCCCCCACATCCTGTCCTTGCTCATCAACTGCCTGGTACCTCTGTGAATTTCTGGTTGGCCCAGCATTGCTGCCTGCAAGTCTGGGGCTAGAATCCCTGGGAAGAGTTTAGTTAAGTCCTGCCAGCCCAGATCCACATGGCATGGTTCAGAGATGTTGGTCACCTCAAACTGTTAATGGAAACTATCTTATGTATTAAATTTCATGCTAATATATAAACAAAGTCATTAATATTTTAAGATGATATATACCCCTGTGCATATGTAAGAAGATGCCTTGTAGACAAAATTTCTAATAACAAATCAAACATGGTTAGTAGCTGCTACTGAGCAACTACCCCAAAACCGAGTAGGTAAAGCTATGTACATTGCTGCATATGATGGTTTGTGAGTAGAAAGTTGAACACAAATGGTTGATGGTGGGAACACAACTTTTAGTTAGTTTTTTTTTTCTTAAGACAGAGTTTCTCTGTAGATTTGGAGCCTGTCCTGGAACTAGCTCTTGTAGACCAGGCTGGCCTCAAACTCACAGAGATCCACCTGCCTCTGTATCCCGAGTATTGGGATTAAAGGTGTGCGCCACCACCTCCCAGCTGTTTTTTGTTTTTGTTTTTTTAAGTAGAAAATTGAGCACAGATTGTTGTTGGTGGGGAAGCAATTTCTGAATTCCACATGTCAGTGATGAAAACTCAGTGAAAATCAGCTGCTCAGGAAGGGCAGAAAAAAAGTGATTTACTTCATGAAATGAAAAACAGGAGCTCTGTGCCTCAGCCTCCAGTGGCCTAGGCATTAGGACTTCAGAACTCCAACAAACCACAATACAATGAACACAAAGGGAGCTGTTGCATGCATTTAAAACGCTTAGCCTTGAAATGCACATAGCATCACTAGAGTGGCACACTCAGCTGAACGCCCATCCAGAACCACTTAGGCAAATACTTTCACCTCTGGATGAACAATGGAAGGATCGTGAACCATCTTTTCAAAACACCAGGCATCTAAGGGGAATCACTGAGATGATTAAGACTGTATTATCTATGGAAGAGACAGAGACACTTATGACTGTCTCTAGCTGTCCAAAGGGTAATGAGTGAAACTATGATGAAGTCCTGTGCACAGCCAAGAATACTGATGTCAGGATAGCACACAAAATGATAAACCTAGGCTTCAGCTTCCGATGAGTTTTCTGATGGCAAAATATCCACCAAAATCACAAGCTAAGTTGAGTCACAGTGGAGCATTACTGATAAAGAAGATGTTGAACCTGTTATTGATAGTTTACCTCCATGTTTTGGCAGTTTAGACTACAATGACCCCAGGATTTCAACAATACAGCTGTATTGAAGGAGGCTCTTCTTCATGCCTATATAAGTAATTTATGTGTCTTTTAAGGAAAAGAGAGAGATTTAGAGTAAGAGCCATGTAATTGCAATATAACAAGACACTTGCCTGTTCCCCATAATACTTCATGGTATAGCATAATACTAGATAATTTTTTGCTTGCTTGTTAGGTTATTTTAAGAAGACTACATACTTTATGCTGACCCTGAATTCACACTCCTTTTACCCAAATTCCTGAGAGCTACAGGCACCTACTTCTCCATTCTAGTTCACTCTCTGAATAAATGGTGATCTGATTAAAATGCACTGCCACATAGAAAATATGGATATAAGTGTCTTATAGTTACTCTTCATATACATACATATGTGTGTGTGTATATATATATATATATACATCACTGCAGAGAATTTTCAGATGTGGATTTTCTAGTTACATAGTAGAGAGTATTTGGTTACTGTATGCAGAATGATTGTGAACATTGAGTTTTGTTTTTACAATACCCCAAATAATTTTAATGTCTGTTTGGGGCTGAGAACCAGCGACCACAGCAGTAGGAAGCTTTGGATCTTGAGTCTCATACTGAAAACTCTGTACTTAGAGACAAAGAAGCTGTAGGCAGCAGAGAGTCAGGATTTAGAACTAAGGATCAGAAGGAAATTACAGCATGCTCTCATTCAATATGTCAATAATAAGACCTGATTAAAGCATCATGGGAAGCTTGTAAAATTCCTACCATTCCTTGGGAGGGTAGTTGAGGAAAGGCTATAGTTATAGATTGCATTTGGTCTGCAGAGGGGAGCTCACTCAATAAAAAGCATAGCCATTTTATTAAATCCAGACAGAATATGGCCAAGATGAGACTAGAAAGCACACCACATTTATTTGGGGAATTTCACTGGCTGACACCTTCTTCTACATAGTAAGACACCAATATTCAAATTTCAGATTGAATAGCTGCATACAGCAAATCTGATAAATAATATACTTTAGAGTCCTATATTAAAAGGTTGTATTGTAGAGGCACAGGCTCATAGGAAGGAAGTATTTGTGAATAGCCACTTTCCTAGCCGTGTGTATATACCAGACTGACCATTTTCATCTGAACTTAAGCAACACTTTTTATGTCAATTATAATGATATTGGTCACCTATTTTTGTCATTTTGGTTGTAAGCCTACCCTTCAACAGCTGAGCTATCCCTTTAGCCCCATTTACATATTTTTGGAATCACTAGCTATTATTGAAGGTTTGGGAGGGAACAGATTATCTACAAAATTCACTGAGTCTGAAGCTACAATTTTCAGTATATTTTCCCATATATATATATATANATCTTTCAAATTTAAGTGAAAGGTAAAATTACATTTTCCATTGAGTAGTTGTGAGCCAAAAGTTATTAAATCTCTCGGGACGCACATCACATCTCAATTTTGGGGGCCGCTTTGGGAGTGAGTATGTAAGGAACTTAGCATGAATGCTGATACAAGAACTGTAATTATCCTTCACTTTTCCTTTAGAGCCCGAAATTGCTAGTTACACCACTGGAGTGAGTGGATCTTTAGCTACAAGCACCAGATCAGTGTTCAGCTAAGGTACCTCAGGGTTCATTTATGCTAAGTGTTCACAGTGTGATGTTCTGACACTAACAGAAAACTCTTCTGAAAGGTGCTTGTCACATCCATCTCTTATAATAACAACCAGAAATTAATTTGTTCTGTGATCCATGAGGAATTAGTAGACTGCTGTGTTAAAAACTTCTTGAGATCATTGTACATGAAAAATCCCTCAGTAGTTTTACTTTCTGGTGCTCGGTGTGGGAGTTTGTGCAAATCGCTTAGAATTATTTTCATTTTAGTGAAATTCTTATGAATCTTATTTAGTGTATCTTACTAAATAAAAAAGACCTTAGGTTTTTATTTTATGAAAATTGGGAAAAGGGATCCAAAATCAGAATATATTATATATAAAAATGATTTCCAATTTTAAAAGAATTGTATCATTATATAAAATGAAAGACAAAACAAAGGAAAATATCTCTCTTTGGTGAACTAAAAGTGAGTGCCCATCTTTTAAATTTCTGAACAAAGAGTACTGAGCATTGAACCTAATTTAGCATTGCAATTCTAAGCATAGAGCCCAACATAAAGTAGCAATCTAAGATCTTTATTTTAATAAACAATGATTAATTAATCAAGGAGCTCTCTTGTAATATGTGAAAGCTGCTTTGGGGGCAGGGTTACTTATATTGTTATTGTGAAATTAGTTCTTAATTATGTATATTTTCTGAATGTAAGCATATTGCATAATATATAGATAAACAGGTATATATATGTACACATTTGCTATTTTATTTTAATTGGATTTTCTTTTGCTACTTCTTCTGAAAATCCTTCCTTTTGCGCTAAACATAAATTTGAAATGGCCAAAGGCAAAGCAGATAGTTTTGATATACATTGTATGATATCATCTCTGCTGGCACTGATGTTTGTCTAAAGTGTCCCAAATACCTTCTTTTCTTTTTGACTCATTTACTTAACAGCAAACCCAAGGTCCTCTTCTAGACGAGAACACCTGCTTGCTGTTCTCATTTATATCAGCGATATTTATAGTCACCTGTTGCCTAGAGAAACAGGGACCAGGATCCTAACTGTCAAATGTGGAGATGGACCGCAAGGACTGCGTCTTTGCCTTCTTGCATCTGTGTCTTAATTCGCTCCCTGGAAACCTCTTTGTCCTGTGCTTTCTAGCCTTACACACTCTTCTAGTCTTTCCTCTGTGTTTTAGTTTCTGGTGTTTCGTAAAGGAATTCAACTTATTAATACTTTAGTGTCCATGTAGGAAACTTCATTTAATTCTCTGACAGCACAGTTGGAAAATACCCAACGGCTGAAATAATATTGTGGCCATTTCAATAATATTGGAGACATTTGCCAATTTGTGATTTGAAAAATGACTTATTGTTTGACCCCAAGCTTCTGCGGATGCCTCTCTATTTCCCTATGAGTAGTGGGTATGTTTGGAGTTAGTGAAATTTCTTTCACCTTCTCCGAATAACAGATCTTCAGTTGGAGAGCCTGGTAATAAGAGGAAATCAATTTTAGCCNTTCCCTATTAGTAGTGGGTATGTTTGGAGTTAGTGAAATTTCTTTCACCTTCTCCAAATAACAGATCTTCAGTTGGAGAGCCTGGTAATAAGAGGAAATCAATTTTAGCCTTCACCAGCACTCATTTAAAAAGTAGAGTACTCAGGTAATAGGGGAAATAAATATAGTTCGGGAATAATTGCCTTGAGCCAACACTGCTTTGAACCAAAAGCAGTAAAGAAAATGAACCAATGATAGGCAAATTGGGGGAGGGGAAAACCTGTGACATCAGATGGAGGACCAATCTGTGACAGCAAAGAAGGGAACCAACTTGCATCATCCGATGGAAACCAACCTGTGACATCATATGGGAACTAACCGTGGTAGAGAAGCAAAGGTACAGTTGACCGGGGATGTGCCAGATAGAAGCGCAGTAAGGACCAGGTTACATTTGGAGGGTAACGCTTGGCTAGATTCATTATTATTCACCAATATATAGTTGAGTTGCCCATTGGAGGAATTCACCTGTTTACTGCTGTGTACTTAAATTACAATGAGCTCCCATATGTATACCAATATAATTAGCTCAGATTCAGCAATAAAGCACAAGTTTTAATTTCTAAAACAATTTGGAAAAATAAATAACCCATTTTTATAATCATCCAAGTGAACCCATAAACATAAAGTCACCAGTTGGAGAAATAGCTTTGATTTTGCTTATTTAAATTAAATATTTTAGCTAGAAAGATGGCTCGATGACTAAAAATTCTTGCACCTCTCAACCACCTGTAACCCCAGTTCCTGAAATCTTAACCCCCTCTTCGGGCCTGGTCGGACTACTGCCAGCAATGGCCTACATTCATTGGTAAGTAGACATAGATAAAAGTAAAAACAACTGGCAATCATGGCTGCTAAGTGAGAGAGAATCAGTTTTCTCCAGAGACAAACCTTTCAGTAAGTTATCCAGATCTAACTGGCCAGTCACAAACACATGTATATACAGACAGGAAGGTTTTATATATCTAATTATGGATGAGGTCAGGAATTCTACAGGACCCCCTCGGTGCTCTAGACAAAAAACGACACAAAAGAGTTGGAAGTGGGGAAAAGGGTTGAAAATAATGAAAGTACTGTGCATAAAATTCTGAAAAGAAATATTAAAAGTCAGTAAGTTAAAATAAATCTTTAAAAAATAAAATAAGGTAGTTATATGTATATATTATCATAAAAAGGAAGGAATTTTACACAAAATCTTCCTACATGTGTCCATGATTGTTTTATCATTAGTTGTTCCCTCCCCAGCCTTCTTCTTTCTGGTTTTCTTCCTTATTCCAACGTTATGCTTTCCTCATATTCCATGTAATCCTTTTTTCCCAGTTTTTCTCTTAGTCTTCCTCCTCCCTCAGGATTTACACACACACACACACACACACACACACACACACTCACACACTCACTCACGCACACACCAACATTCAATTTTAAATCTAGGTTATGAATTTGTGAGGAAGCGCAAAGTGTCGCTTTCTGGTCTTGCGTTACTGACTCACGAGTGTCATCTAGCGGAAATTTGTAGTACAGCACCAGCACATTATTCCCCTAGGGCTTTTCTTAAAAAAGACCATGCTCATTAGATTTGAGAGAGGGTTCTGTTCAGAAAATTATATGTGCTGCCTAATACCTGGAAATTACAGGAGGCCGTTTAAGCCTAGAGTCGGATGTAGGAGGCAATGATGGCCATAGTTTCTTCTTTCTCCTTTTACCAAAACTCCCCGGCCTTGAGGGAAATCTGGAGGTAAAAGTGCCATGGAAGCCCTTGTATGTGGAGTGACCAACGCAGGCTGCAGGGGGTTATCTCTGTGTTCACAGATTCCTTTACATTTGCACTGTAAAGAATTTTAAAATTACTGCTAAAAATAAATGATCAATAGAAAGAAAAGCCTGACAGAGATGAGAGAGACAATCGTGGCCCCAGGGTAAGAGGGAGAGCACACAGTAAGATAAAGATGAGATACACAGACACTGGAGGGAGAGTGCTGGGCGGGGGAGATTTTAAGCCTCTGTGTGTGTAACTAAAACTTACAGCTTCCTATGAAGATACATCCCTTGGATACACGGTGTGGATTTTCAACACAGTATTCCCAAAAGGAAAAAAAAATCATTAATGTATTTTGAGACTCAAGAGACCAGTTCTAAGCATTGGTGTTTTAATTTATTCCTAAAATGATCAATAAATATGTATAAAAGTCAAGCTTAGGGAGCAAGTGTGACTCTAAATATACACAATGAGGCTACATGTATCAAATCCGTCCTATATTACATGCACTTAAATGTTTATGTGTTTGATATGAATGACTTCAATTTCAATGATAAATCAAAAACTGATAAGCAGGAAATTGCCCAATTCTCTGACATTGAATGATTTCTTGATATGCGCTAGGGAAGGATAAGAGATCCCTTTTCTACATTGTTGAAGAATGTGGGCATTAGCAAAGGCATGAAACAGCCAGTGGCCACTACAAGTGTGCTTTCTTAGTAGGTTCATAGTCACCCATTTTCTTTTATTTACCTGTAGCCTCTTGACAGGTTTTCAGCCAATTAAGGGAAGAGGACATGGTGCTATCACCAACATTAGTCCATGGCAATCTGAAGATGGATGCTAAAAAGAAATCTCACACTAATTCAGAATTGAGTATAATCAAGGGTTATTTACTTAGGAGTAGACTCGCAGATTATAGTCCTCTGCATGAACAGGGAACAGGAACTGAATCTGGCAGCCAGAAGAGAAAATGAGCATGCGCACACTCTACTTCAGCATCTATAGTATAAGAGACCATGCCTAAGGCTATTGGCTGAAGGAGCTCCCATAGCACCTCCCCCTTTTGTCTAAATAAGTAAGTTCTAAGCCTAACACAAAACTATATACAAGAAGAACGAAAATCAAGTATAAAAATTAAAATTAAAATTTCAACCAGAATAAACAATATCAAAGAAGAAATGTATGCTAAATGTTTCAATCATTATCATATCCTAAGAAGTAAGTCTAAGCCTTTTTTAGAAATAACTTGGCCAAGTCATGAGTGGAAAGTAACTACGACTATCTATTCTTCAACTCCATTGAAGACCTGAAGGGAAATAATATTACTTGAATAAACAGGAAGTGCAATCAAGCAACTTTCAAAATGTGCAATAAATGACAGAGACAGCTGGCTACCTGTGCAATCACCCAACATCTCATTTGCAACATTGGAGCAACCAACTTTGGCTAAGGCCTAGAATAACTGAGAGACCATTTTCAGAGGCAGGAATTTTTTCAAAACTGTCTTACCGTTTCTTGGCAAGATTTGACAGTCTTTTTTCTTGTATCCTGCCTGTTATGTCCAGAAGCCATGCATTTTGTCAGTGGTCAAGGCATAGGCAGTTCCTTGCCCAAAGGCCAGTTTTGCCAATAAGAAAACAAGCTCCAAGTTTAGGGTCTTCAGTGCTCAATATTCTCTCAGGGATAGATCAGTGCTGCCTATCCCCCAACAAATTGGTGAGCCAATGTGGTCAACTATATCCATGCAAAACTTGAGAAAACATTAAGAGGAATTCTCAACACGAAAGAAGCAAGTTAAGCTTGGTTTTTTTGGAAGCAGCATTTTCTCAAACACAGACACACACACATAAAAAAAAAAGTCTTGGTTTTGAAATGATGGTTTTCTGGGCCATGCTGCCAGAACGAACTCTGGCTCTCTCTCAGGAGGCCTAGCACTTGAACGCAGTTTGTGGGGAGCATGATGTAAGTGCTGCAAGTTATTTGGTGACAGCAAGGACCAACTGATTACCAGAAACGGGGTGGTGAGCACGGCTCCCACCTGGCAGTTTCGGAGGCACTCAACGGATTTCTGCCATGTTGGATTTGTCAGAACCAGAAGGCAAAACAGACTCCGTCCTAGCCATGACACTTTGCATTTTAAGAAGTTGCCCTGGTCAGAAAAGGATTACAGCTATACAATAAAGACAAATTCAGATGAAAAAGCCCTCTAAATGGGTCACAGTGTGTTTTAAATATGTGCACAGGCTTGGGGGAGAGAAGAAAAAGAGTATAGAGAGATATAAAGAGAAGTAAATGATTTTTTAAAAACTAAAACAGTCTTTAAAAAGACAGAGTAAACTTGTAGAAAAAGTAATAGAATTAAAAAAATGAGCTGTGTAAAGACAGAATATACACAGAGAGTCTGGATTATGTATATTATTGTATTTTCTTTGAATTTTTTGAATGTGAAGGTGCTAAGTACAGAGAGACATTTCATTGTAGGGGCTGCTAAGCTAAATGGACATATACATTTTAAAGGTATCTTGACTTCAAAATTCGGGTCTAAAGATTTCTTGCTTTGGAAAAGAGGCTTTTCTTTTGTTTCCACAGAAGGCGAGAACCTGTGGATTCTTTCTGGGCTAATATGGTTTGATGGACCAAGATCACCCAAAATGTCTCTGTGATAACTCCCCAAAAGAAAATACTTTGCTCAACAAAAAGCAAGAAGCAGTTTGGAGAAAACTACACCTAAATACCCAAATATCACTTAGAAATGTTTGTTTATATTTAAAGGATATCCTATAGATATTAATACTTTGCATTTGTGTGGATCTTGTTATATAAATTTTATGTCAATTTTGCTATATATATATATATATATATTTCTGCTCTTGATTAAGGTTTTGTGTTTGTGCAGCTCATTTAAAAATGTAATGCATAATTAAGAAAATAGGTTAATAGATAATCATCTATAATATTCAAGCTTGTAGTCATGTTAATTAGGTTTTCTAGATATATGGAGATATATTTCAGTTACATATGTATTCTTCAACTCTTTCAAAGACAACAGAATATGGTATTTAAAATGTTTTAAGAACTTAGGACTTTTCATGACTGAGACAATCTGCTCCTTGTAGCACCAATTGACTTCAGTCTACTTAAATGGGCATCAGAGAGGCTCCTTATGCAGCTGGTTAGCCATTTGGGTAAGAAACTGCTCTTGTCTGAACCGTTTGACTGGACTTGCAGGACCCATAGAAAAATGACTACCAAAGCTTTCTAAGGAAGGTGAGACAGTCCTTCAGGGTTTCTGCTTCATGAAAAAGCCTGTTAGACATTCTGCAGGACACAGAAGAAAGTGACTGACATACTGCCAATATAGGTCCTTGAAATTTCCTGCCTCATGAAAAAGTCTGCCAGATACTATGGGTCAGGAAGCTGAAGCTGGTGCCCACAATGTTACAAAAGAATTTTAGGTGATTGTCCAGGCAACAAGATGTCTCTGTCAATTCCAGATTTTGGAAGTTGCTTCCAATGCACTTCCTATTTACTTAGGTAATATTATATCCTTCTGGAGTCTTTGATGAGACTGGAGAATAGTTATAATTATAGATTTCCTTATAAAGTAGATATAAATGTTGTAACTGTAATTCTTGCTTGATACCTGTTTTCTTTATTTGTAAGCCTGCTATGTTAAAGTTAAAACCTTCCTTTTTACTTAGACAAAAAAGGGGTGGTGATGTGGGAGTTTATGTATGCTGTAAATATGTTTTATTGCCATGGGTTAATAAAGAATCTGTTGGGCAAATGGCTTAACAGAGTATAGACAGATACATAGAGAAAGTAGGCAGAATCAGAGAGAAGCCATGTAGCCACCCACAGGAGACAGACACACTGGAATATTGCCAGTAAGCCCTAGCCACATGCAATACACAGAATAATAAAAATGGGTTAATTTAAGATATAAGAATTAGCCAGTGAAAGACCCCAGAAAGACCCTGCTAGTTTGCCCATCATAGCTATGTACTTNGTGGTCTCGCTGTTCCTTGGGAAGGGTCTCCCCAGAAGGAAGACACCCTCTGGGGGTCTTTCAGCCAGAAATATACTTAAGCTATTTGTCAAACAGTACTGCAATTAATATACTTTCTGTGTAATTATTTTAGTTCTGGGCAGCCATGAATGAATAAGTGGCCTCCCCTAACAGCAGTTTACTGCACACACATTCTCTTCCACAAACATTGATTTTCATGGCATCCAGGTATTATCAGAAATCTCTTTCAAAGATAGAAATTCAGCACCACCCTCTTCCCCAGAAGATGAATGACAGTTTAAAAAAAGGGGGAGGTGAGATAAAATGTTCATCTGACTGCCGTCTGTGTGAGAAAGGAAATTTCCACCAAGCAATAGTTTGTGGGAACATTGCATTGCTAAAGTAGTTAGACAATATTTACTAATTTAAACCAAATCCTAGGTTAGAATAAACTGTGGAAAAATTCCTTCTACATCTTTCTATAGTAGGCGTTATCAAGGAAATAAGTAAAAACTTTGCTTTAGATTCATGTCCCTTCTATGAAAAGTACTTTCCCTAAGCTTGTTCATTTCCCAGGGGGACACACTTATGTAGGAATTTATTTTGCAACAGGCAAATGACATTTCTTTTTAATTTATTTCTACTAAAGGTATTAAAGAATATAGTCTTTTAGTAAAATTTTCATTACACGGAAAATTTCATTTTGCTTCTGTTTAACGTTTCTTCAATGTAAAATTTTGCTTAATGATAGTTTTTCAAACTATCAATCATTTGAAAGGTCTCTGAATTTAGTTTCCATATTCGAAGAAGTTCTTATGTCCTAAGGTCTCATAGAAGGAAGAGTGGCTCAAACGTGCCAACAGCTTGAGTAAGGAAAACCCTAAGTGAGGGAAGTGTTGCTAAGAAGTGGAAAGTTTAGTTTTCATTGAGTATACACATTCATGGTCACAGTTTTGGGTTTTAAGAAGCATTGCCAAGATTAAAGTTTATAATTAAATCCCCATTTTACAGAGATGTCAGTTAGTTTATTCAGTGGTTTGATGATTTAATTACTGACTAAGACAACTTATTCTAGGCCTGAGTCATTTTAATAATAAAGTATAGCTTTGATTACTAACTTGATATCCCAGAGGGACTGATCTCTTGTGAAAGGGCAGTTTACTATGAGACTTCCCAGTGTTCAAACTTGTTCTCATTTCATGCAGGGAATTTCATGACTCAGTCATGTAGTTCCCACACAGCTGTGTTAGAGCAGCTGCTGCCTTGCCCCTCCCTCTTCAACACACACACACACATTCTCTCCCCTATGAATATAGTTGTGCATGTTTGAGTCAAGACTACAGGAAAGAGGACTTACACATAGGAATCTATAAAAGCGTGGTGGCTCAAGTGATCACAGTGTTGATATCTGTTAACAGTCCCATGAAAGGAGAAACCAAAACAAATAAGGATAATATCTGGTGCACTAGGCAATGATGGGTAGGTCCTGAAGCATGACGTAAAGGCCTTATTGTACAAGACTTAAGCCTTGTATTTCCATTTGATCGTCATGGGGAGGCCAAGTGAAAATGTATGTCTCAGAGAGACGGCAACATTTGCTAGTGAAACGGAAAGCAAAATAAAAGATAGTAATAGGTTTAACTAATAATAATTGAGGATAGCAAAACTGAGAAGGAATTATAGAACATCCAATATGCTTTATAATTAGCATTTCTCCAAGCTAAGTAGTTATAGAATCACAAAATTCATTAACAGAACCTAAACAGAGCTGACACAAATTATAGAAAATTCTAAAAATAGAATTCAGCTAAGCCTGTAATTGTAAGTTGAGTAGCTCTTGTGTACATACATACACACCACATACAGCATTATGAGTCACTTAATTATGGTGACATTCTCTGAGAAATGAGCAATTAGGTGATTTTATCTTTGAGCAGAATTTACAGAGTGCACTTATCTATCTAGATGGAACAGTTTACTGTACACTCAGCCTATGTTTGCATCTTATAGGGTTACTATTATATATAATCTGTTGTGGATGCAAACATTATTATTTTTATACAATTCATAGCTTTATGATTTTGTAGAGTATGGAAGGAGAAAATGAGAAAGAAATAGAGACAGAGAAAACCGATACATTGCCTCCATGGATGTGATTGGATGCTAAAAAATTAAGAAACAAGACTTATGAAATAAAACACAAAATGATGCAACAATAAAATATGTGATTAATATCAAAACAAAACTACATTGTACTAAAGGAGAAGTGCTCTCATGTGATAATGAAATCTGAAAACAGTAAATTCAGTCTCAGATCTGTAGAGGTCAGGTTGTACTAATAAACTCTCTTCATTTTCACATGCCTCACAAAGGGAAGGGCATACAAAATCTCTAAAATGCCTTCCACTTCTAAATTCATGGATTTAATTTTAAGCATAAGCAAAACAGGAAGAGAGTGGTTATATTCTCAGAGGGTGTTTGGAATGAACAGGAATCAAAAGGGTAGGTTCTAGAAAGGAAGAAACATTAAAACATGGAAGTGTGAACATGAGTTGAAACTTGGTGTGTTAAATGAAGTGGCGTGACCAGACAACACTGAGATGTCATCTGAATTAACAGAGGATCCTCAACAGAAGCAGAAGTTATATCAGAGGAGATGTTTAGCAAGTCGGGATGGGAACAATGAATGTGTTTATGAACACACAGGACCAATATAGTTACAGGATATCAGAAAGGATTGAGGGTTGAAGAAGTAGTTATACAAATAAAAAGAATCAAATTATTTAAAGAATAAAATGGTAGCTTTATGTATCAGGTCTACTGTTATAAAGATTGGTTAGTTAAATAGTTGTTTTGAATGAGAATATAATTCTATAAAATGGATATAGATATACAAGTTTTAGGTAATGGCTAATCAAGGGAATAATAGCAATGGAAACATGGTTATTTTTCATTAGTTCATTTCAGGAATAAAGAACAAACCCTCATTGGGCATAATATAGCACATTTATGACCCTATTACTTAGGAGACTGAGGCAGAATGATTGCCTTGAGTCTAGAACACTATAGGATAAAACAAGTCAAGAAAAAATATATATTCAGTTGTGTCTGTCACCTGTGTCTGCACACACAATGCAGCCTTGGTTTTCAACACCATGGAGAAACAGTAAAAATTGCCACTTGAGTTTTCTAAACATTTTCAATAAGTAACCAACAGATGATATTATAGAGTGTTTAGCACAGTGAATAATGAAAATGTTGGCACATGTGATTCAATAGTCTAACTGTATCATTATAAATAAGACAGCTTTTACAATGGAACTGATAATCTGCTGATAGGTTTAAACATGAAAGTAGTGCATTGAAGTGTTTCAGGGAAAGGAAGAGAATGTTCTTAATCAAATTCGTGCAGTTCAGAAATAATTCGCTGGAAAATGCCATGCTTAGGTTCAGTGCATAAAAACAAATAGAAATATTCAAGAGATGAGAAAATTCTGACTAAGACAAGCTAAGAGGATGTCTAATACTACCTCTATGTTAAAAATTCCTCGAGCAGGATTTGTACAGGAGTGGTTGTTTTCTATAGACAGGAAGCCATAGAACACTTAAGAGATGTTTACTGTATGAATTGTGTCTGAACAAAAGAAACATAAGCTTGGGGAGGTTAAAGGAGGAGTTTTCATAATCACAGTGAGAAATTGCAGTTATTCACATAGCTCAGGTATAAACCCATCAATGTAAAATGATGAATTCAGAGCTTTGAATGGGAAATATTATATCTAAAGCCTGTCTAATGAAGAGTTACAAATGACAGCACTAGATATTAATATTGAATGCATTGTATATTCAAAAGACTTCCCTCTGAGAAACTATAATAAATGGTTAGTGCTTGTCTTCCATATTTATCATTCTTAAATATAAATCTGCACTCAAGAAAAGAGTTTAATTACACTCACTACAACATATTGTAGTCATAAATCAGTCTGTCATTATCCAGAAAGAGTCATTCTATGTTTAGATAAACAGCACACTACAGATATATTTTATTCACTTCCTAATCAACTCCTTTCAGCTTTATTGAGATATAACCAGCAATATGTTGCACATATTCCAAACACAGGATGATGGATGTAATCTGTGTTGTACTCATGAAACCATCACCACAAAGAATGAGAAGGAACACTGGGATCAATAGAAACCATCATCACTAGCACTATGTAAATACTGACATAAAACCATTAATTAATAAGCGCTGACTCACTCAGTCTTTCTAAGAAATGAATAAGGTAGGCATTACATCTACCTTCCTTTAAGAAAATAATGGTGTTAAGTCAGTTAAGTAAGCTACTCAAGGCCATTCAGCTAGTTAATATCAATCTGATTTTTAACCAAGGCAATTCAGAATATAAATTATTCATTTAAATATATTGTTCTTTCTATATAACGATAGCAGTACCATATGGAGATAGAATTTCTTTTACAGAAACAAAATCACACTTAAAGATTACATGTTTAAATTAAAAGTAGCAAATTTTGTTTTACTTAGACTTAATAAAATACATAAACATAGGTGAAAATGAAGGAATTATTGAACTTTAAATAAATCCTTCTTCATCGCTACAGATATTATTTCAACAAGATCCCTGTAAATTCAAAAAATAAATTCCTATAAGCAGTTAATGTGATAAAAGGAAACCTTGACCCTAATTTGGTTTGTTTAGTGCCCCTTAAGAATTAGAGGTAAAATATTATCTAACTCGAATGTAGAAGCCTCCTGTGAGACTTCCTGGGCAAACTGCCACCTCAAAGAAGTTCTTTTTTTTGTTCTCTGGGGGTCTGACTATGAGAGAGAGGAACACCATAAAGCTGGGAATTGACACTTCCAAGTTGGTTGAAGTCATTGGGAATTTTGAATCCAAGGGAATATAGAGATCTGACTATGTCATGCTCCAAGTTACTCTGTATTGTGTAGAGCAATGCTTTGTAGACTGTGTCTTATTCTAAGAGACCCCATTTTACAAACAGCCTTTGGAAGATGGAGGATTATTATGCACCAGGGTGGACACTAAGCGGTACCATCTTGTCAGCAATGCCATGTAGCACACATTGGTGATGACTTAGTGGAAAAGGTGCATATATACATATATTTATTGGCATGAATTTGGACTGTAAGGACACATGAGCATATTAAAACTATACCCAGTAGACCATAGCCAAGAACTTCTTGGAAACATGGGAGCAAAGAAAACATGAAACTCTCTTAAGTAAAGCACATAGAAGTGGACACCAAGCCTTGATGACAGCTCCTAACACCCTGTTGAGTATCTTGTAGCCTCTCAGTCCACCAGGTTCAATAGCTCATCACTTTCAAACTGATGATGAAGACCCTTGGAATTCTTGGAGAGTTCCAAGTTCCAATGTCTGTAATTGATGACAGCAACAGAAGCAGCAACAAGGAGTTAGACAAATTCTTAATTTAAAATGAAGGGGGATGGGGCGGAGGGAATTGGGAGGGGCAGGAGGTGGAAATTTTTAATAATAATAATAATAAAAT
>LOEQ01014118.1:21388-35395 GCA_001685075.1 Bramus lutescens | reverse complement strand
TCTCTCTCTCTCTAACTGGATTATCCCCATGACCCCATGACAGTGGCTAATTATGAACTTAAAGAACAACATAAGAAAGTGTAATTATGGAACCAGAGGACTCTGTGGTGACCAGAACTTCAGCCGTCTTTGCCAGGGTCTTCAGGCTGCAGACCATAGCTGTATCATTATACTCTCCCTGTCGGATGCCTTCCTGTACTCACTGCAGGTGGGAAGCGCTTCTCCGGGCCACCAGGGAAGAAATACAAACCAGGACAATCTGGGAATCTTCTTGGGAGAAATGCCTTTGGTTCAAAAGTTGAACATATCATAATAACCAGATCTGTAAACATCAAACAAATGTGAATTACTAGAGGATACAAAGAAAAAAGCATCCATGGTGATGGGAGCCAAAGCAACCCACATCCCACACCAGACTCTTTGTCTCTGGAATCAAGACAATACAACTTTAAAAAGCATGTGGAATAAGATACTTCTATGTAAAAATTACAGAGAGACGAATGAAGTTCACCCACAATCTAGCACTCAGAATGAACGACGAACATTTCAGGGTATAGACGTTCAATGTATGTGTCTATGCATGTATGTCTATCTGTTTGTGTGTCTGTGCTATTATCATCTATACGCATTCAATGTAATTCAATAAAACTTACAAAGCGGAAGCGGGTTTGCTTTTGTTTTTCTTAACTGCTATATGCTTATTATTCTTTTAAAATAATGTATTGCTGCTACTATTAGTGCATTAATGTGTGCATGCGTGGGTATGTGTGTGTGTGTGTGTGTGCGCGCGCACGTGTAGGTCAGAGAATAATTTTATAAGTCAATCCCCTCTTTTTACTGTGGGTTCCAACGTAGATCTAGGTCTGGTTTGCATGGCAAATGATTTTACCTATTAAGGAATTTTGGCAGCCCATCATTTTTTTTTTTCATTTTAATTTTCTTTCCCAAGACAAGGTTTCTCTGTGTTGCTAACTGCTGTCCTGGAACTCTGTAGACCATCCTGGCTTCAAACTCTGATATCTGCCTTCTGAGCGCTGGGATTAAAGTTGTGTACCACCATGCCTGGCTGATCCATCATCTTTCAATAATTAGAAAGTTGGCAGGCATGACAACACAAGTCTATAATGCAAGTATTAAAGAGACTGAGGCAGGAGGATGGCAATTTCAGGTCAGCTTGGGCAAGGTACAGTGAAACCTTGTGATGAACAAAAACAAAACAGAAATAAAACCTAGAAAGTTTGTGATACTATGAATGTAGGTGTTCATTGACTGTTATTAGATAGATATAAGGTGCTTTGTAAGTTTTTGCTTCATATATGGATATGTATGGCACAAGAATAATAAAAGAAAAGGAGGTTACCGATTTGACATGGGAGGGGTGATTTGGGAAATGTTGGAGGGAATTAGAGGAAAGAAAGGGAGGAGGAAATGTTGTAATTATATTTCAATTAAAATAATTAAATGAATAACATTAAAAATCATCTTTTAACTCATTGCTTTGAAGTTCTAGACAATTCTATTGGAGTTTTAAAAAGAAAGATCAGTTGGCAAGCTGTCTCAGCAGCTGCCCAGAGAAGGAAGAAGGAGATGAAGAGAGGGAGCTCCATTGTTGGGGTCAGTGAGAGATCCACCGGGACAAGTGACCCCATGACTGGGGAAGGAGCGTTAGAGATAAGGTGAAAAAGTCCAAAGTACCAGAGGCAGCATACTCAGGCTAAAAGATAGGAGAGAAGAGAAAAGACCCAATGGAACGTCGTGGTGAATCTGGAGCAACTTGTCTGGGGGTGAGAGGGACTGCTTTTATTGCAAAGCACGCGCTTCTTTAGGATACAGATGCTTAAGAACATTTTGAAATCTTTAGTTTTTAAATACATCCAGATACCAAAAGATCTTTCCCCCACGTTTTTATTTTTTCTTTCTAATCAGCAATGTATAAACTGCCCAGGTTGTCACTCTTGCGGAATGCCATCATTAGTGTTCAAGGAAACATCTACACATGGGTTTTAAAAGCTCAAATGATGAAGCAGAATGATCTATTCTGAATTTCCAGGTTACTCCTAGTTCCAGATGCTAACTTGAAACAACCACCTAGGGTCACTTGGGAAGGGGAGCTCCAGCTGAAGAACTGACTGAATCAGACTATCCTGTGTGCTTGCCTATGAGGAATTCTCTTGATTGATTGGTGTAGGCGAGTCCAGCCCACTGTGGGCAGCACCACCCCTAGGCAGGTGGGACTGGGCTATCTAAGCCAGTCAGGAAGCGAGCCCCCCCCCATCCTTGCTTGAATGCCTACAACTGAAAGAAAAGGAGAATAAGGGTTTATTGCTGAATTCACTCATTACCAAATGACTTAAAAAATATGCAAGGCAGAAAGCCCACAGAAGCAGTTGGGCCAATGGTACTGTTCATTCAGTTAAAAGAAAGGTCATATCTTTCTTGCTTTATTCAAAGGGGAGGAAACTGGCTTCCTTCCAGGTGGGATATCCTGATTGGAAGTTAACTCTGACACTGGGCTCTGCTCTTTCCCTGGGATCGTTTTGGTACAAGCTCCTTAGAGAGCGTGGTGTCTACATGCGCTAGTTTGCACACACAATACACTGGACACACGATCCACGGTAGTCACCCACTGTGACTTCATAGTTCCAGGGCAAGGGGAGAGGAAAGAGTCTGAGAAACTTGGAAGTTCTTTCCTGGTAAGTCTATATCAAAGATGAGTGTTTGCATCCCGAGCAGCTGTTGCATGAGCTATTCCTGCTCTCAACAATGAGTAATACATTTTCACAAACTCATTAGTGCCTGCCCGCAGTGCGTTGAACACTGCGCAATACACTCAGGTCAAAGTCCCTGGTAGATCTTTTCACAGGGCCTTTCCAATAGTATCTTACATGCTCAGAGCTCTTTATGGTGGACCAAATGTTTTCCTACAGATGAGGCCATGCATGGTAGGTGATTAGCCTGGAGGGTCCTCCAACATTTTTACCTGGGCTTGAATAGTGCTTAGCTTTCTTCTAGTTCATTGATTTTTGTTGTTGTTTGAGACAAGGCCTCTTTCTCTGTAGTCAAGAATGGCCTAGATGGCACAGTGATTTTCCTGCCTCAGTTTCTTGAGCATTTGTTGTGATTACTGTTTCATGTTTACTGAAGATTTTATTCTTATTTTTAATTGTGCATTTATGTGTGAATCTGTGTGTGAGTTTATGCACATGGATATAAATGTTCTTGGAAGCAAGAAGATGATATCAGCTCCTCCAGAGCTGGAATTACAGGTAATAGTAAGCTGACCAATGTGGTGGGTGTTAGGGACTGAGCCCATGTCCTATGGAGAGCAGAGATAGCTTAATTACAAAGCTATCTCTCTAGCTCCCGTTTTACATTTATAATTTAAGTCCTTATCTTATTTTTTAAAGAAACAAACTCAAATCTTTGATCACTCATGTGATGCAATAAAGTAAAAGAGATAGTGTGTGTGACCCGTTCAAATAAAGATAAGATCTAAATGTCTAAGCTCATACCAGAATACACTTTTACCCACTGCTTATCAGTCTTAGGGTAGAAAATCCCCAACTGTCTCTCATGCGTGACTGGAAGTGTAAGATGTGATATCCTGGCTCCAATCCAGAGCAAAGGGGAACTTGAAGAGTGGCTCACATATTTGTAATTTTCCAGTCTCAGGCACATACTTTCTATGCCGGGCCATTTGTGTTCAATCAGGGTGGCTAGCAGCACAGGGCAAGCGGTCCTTGCTATCTTAAAGCCACACAGGGCTTTGGGATGCTCCTGCTGGAAAGCTCAAGGAGATGCATTATTTTGTAAGCATGCTTTGTCACGAGTGCATGCTGACTTACTCCATCCTGTTGGTGAGATTTGCCCTATTGGCTTCTTAAACGAAACAGTGAATTTTGAATGCTGTCACTCATTCCACTATGGCTAAACTTAGCAAACTGGAGCAAATAAAGCGGTGTAGGGTTGTGTACTGTGTTTGCTTTTGATCCGACCTTATGAGTGGCAGTATTCACTGTAAGTGGGGCAGAGAGATTTGTCAAGTCTCTGGAAGAGATGCAGGTGTAGAGGACCATTGCAGGGAATTTAGCAGAGCAGTGGGGGTCCTGAGAAGGTCCTTGAAAAACAACAACAAGACAAATGGTTTGGTGAACCAGTAGGAAACCATCTTGGCTGATGAAAGTGGTTGATTCTTGCAAGATCTGTGAGATAATTGGTTAAAATGGGTTTAAAAATTCACTTCATTTTGTCCTGCAGGTTAAAAGTAATAGTTAAGATCTGGAGGTGAAACTCAGTATGGGATTATTTGCTTATCCCCTGACACCAAAATGAAACAATGTGTCACAATCCTTGGCACGATGGTGCATGCCTGCAATCTTAGAACATAAATGGCTGAGACAGAAGGACCATGAATTTCAGGACAGCCTGAGTTTGGTAGTGAGACTCTTGTCACAAACAAACAAAGTAGCATTTAAAAGTCACAGGTAAATGCTTAAGAGAGCTCTCTCAAGAAAAAAGGCAGGCCCCACACCACCAGCGGTGTCTGGTGGGTTGCTCATTGTGAGAGGCCACCTTGTTCAGAACTAAATGTTGTGGCGATGCTTGGGCAGAAACAGTGCAGAGGAGCCGGAAACATTTACATACAAGCAGAATATCTGTAGTTCTCACTGTAGAAGCTCACAAATGACCTCGAGACTTCTGATGACCACACACAATCCCGGCATTTTTTTGCCACATCTGCTTATCTGGAGGTGATCCATGCTCCTTGGGTATTTTAGCTTTGTGTTTAAGGTCTCATAATTCACATATGTATTAAAAATTGTAGGTAGAGCCCGGTGGTGGTGGCACATGCTTTTAATCCCAACACCCAGGAGGCAGAGGGAGGCAGGCAGATCTCTGTGAGTTCAAGGTCAGCCTGGTCCTACAAGAGCTAGTTCTAGGACAATCTCAATAGTCCTGTCTACAGTGAAACCCTGTCTTTAAAAAAAATTGTAGGAAGAACATTTGATGTCTCTCAAAGCTCTTTCCATATTGATATCTCCGGAACCACTTCGTGTTTTAGATCGCTGTGCCATGTCCTCTCTGATGGAGAGAATCTCTGTACGCAGTCACTTTTCTGTAAGTGGATGCATAGGCCTTTCTGATGCTGCTTGTCTGATAACAATGCTGTGGATTTTAGTTGTTGGCTGTGACAGAGCAGAAATGTCACACTATGAGTGTCTGAGGTTGGTTGGCTCACCAGCAAGACCGAGACCATGGAGTACATCCAACAGCCTAAGCTTCCATGAGTCAACGTGATAGATCAACAGCATTCTTGTTAGGAAGATGCAAAGGCTCTTTTACTGTCGTGAGGGACCTGTGTGCTACCAAGAATTTATACTTACTCGGCAGACAGAGCGTATCAACATTTTCATGATTTCTCCTCCCATCTGGTAAAATTGAGGTGAAAATAAATTTTAAGATTTATTTTAGGCCTCATGAGAACATTCTGTGATATACACACTCTTCGTTATATCTCAGGCTTTTGTAAATTAGTAAAACCTTACAATCTGTTCCTTACAGACCAAGTGTTGGTGTTTATTTCTATTTTTTTATTAAAAAATCATACAATATATTTTGGTAATGTTTTTCTCTCCCCCAATTCTTCCCAGTTCCTTCCTATCCCTCACCCACCCAACTTTATGCTCTTTCTCTGTTTAAAACCTGCAAACAAAAAACAAAAACAAACAAGAAATACCCCCTCCCAGACACATGCAAACACACATGCCCAAATCAAAACAAACAAGCAAAAGACCAACAAGGCAAAACATAAAACAAAACTCAAAGCAAAATGAGGCAAAAATGTCTACAAGAATACCATTGTGTTCTTTTTGGGTTGGCCACTTACTGCTGGGTGTGGGGCCGGCTCTTCAGTGTGACCCAGAAACCCCCTGAGACTCTACTGCAGAAAGCTAATTTTCCCTTTGCAAGCAGGTGTCAGTTGCAGATAGCTTCTTGGTTAGGGGTGGGAGCCTGTGCTTGCTTCCCTTTCTCAGCCCTGGGACCCCATCTAGAGTGAACCTGTGCAAGCCCCCTGCGTTCAGCCAGCCACTGTGAGTTCATATGGGCGTCAGTCCTGTTGTGTCTGGAAGACACTGTTTCCTTGGAGTCACCCATCACCTCTGGCTTTTACAGTTTTTCTGCCTCCTTTTCTGCATAGCTTCCTGAGCCTTGACAGGAGGAGTCTGAGAAAGATACCCTACTTAAGACTTAGTACTTCTAACGACTGTCTTGCCTTCTTGTTCTGCGAATGAAGCTTGGCTGGTATTGGCTCTAATATGTGTATACCATCTCATTTGCCAATTTAAGGGTCAGTTTTAGGGGCTTGGAGAAACGTTCAGCAGTTAAGAACCCGAGTTCAGTTCCCAGAGCCTATGACGGGTGGTTTATACTGCCTCCAGCTCCAAAAGCAGGATGATCTTTTGCTTGTAGCCTGTGTAAGCAACTGCACACACACCACACAGCCACACACACACATACACACACACACCACACAGCCACACACAACACTCTAATTAAGAAACAATAAACATAAATATACATACTTTTAAAAAAGGTGTATTTCACTCCAAAAATCATCAAAACAGCAAATCCAACAAAGAGATAGACGTGATTTGCTACAATATTCTTGGCAAATAAAGAACTGAGTAACAGAAATGACCAGGGTCAAAAATAATACTCTTTTTTGATGGGCTTTAAAATGTCATATACTTGTATTCTTGTTTAGGATAAAGGGAGACTTTATTTAAGACCAAGTAAGATTATTACAGGTAGTATTATTCTAGTATGATCCATATAGGAAAACAAATTTCATTTGAGGCATTAACCCTTTTCCCATTATAAAATAGTATCCTTTTACAGAAATGGAAAATATTTGTTTATTTGTTTTGTCGTCATGAGGTTGGTTACTGATTCTTTTTGAAATAGAGTAAAGAATTTGGTTCAGGAAAGAACACAGGGGATTGGCTGAAGATAAACTCTCTGTAGCTATCTAAGGGGCAGAGTTCATCTGGTTTGTCTGGTTTGGAGAGGGTAGTTGGCTTTAAAATTTGACACTTGGAGAAATAACTTAGACTTCCTTTTTTTGAATTGATGATCGTGTATGGTGTATCTGCCTATCTGGGGAAGGATATATGTATTTGAAGCGTACTGTGGAATAAATCCTTCCAATAGTGTAGTTTAGATTGTGCTCTAGCTTCCTGAGTGCTGCTGGAAATCTTAACAGCTCGGGGAAACTTGTGTAGATCCCCATGAGTTAGAGACTTTTGGCTTTGTCCCTGGCAGAGAGGTAAGGGATTTCCAGGTACTCAGGCATAGGAAATAGAATGTTTTGCTTGTATGGGACTAAAGTCCAAACTGTGCAAGGGAATCAGCCTTATTCTGGAAGCTTTTGCTAACCTGAGAGTCTGAGCAAGGGACATGAGACGACATATGATTTTCTTTCTATTTTCAAAAGAACAAGGATTCAGCCTTGCCACCTCACAGGCGGACAGATAGTATTTTAAATTGTGCACATTCATTCTTGGGCTATAAAAATGAACGATCAGAAGTCTCTTAAATAAGAATTATTAAAATAAAAAAGAAAGCTTCTCAGCTACCCTATGTCCAACCCCTTCTCAACAAGACTTTCCATTTCTTTTTACCTAAAATCCCAAGTCAGATAATATTCATGACTGTGTCCTGTCTTCCCAGAAACCGAGGCTAATCTGGAGCTCTGGCCTTGGGTTGTTCAGATTTGACTCTGTGCCCATGCCTCTCGCCTGTGTTCAGGATCCCCCTTACAAGCTAACTCTTTTGGTTTGTTCCTGTTTTTGCTTTCAGCCTCTCTAGACATGTGCATGCCCCCCTCCAAAAGTTCTATTACATTCAGAGTGTGCATCCCTGCTCCCCGTCCACTGACTTCAATATCCTTCTCTCCTATTGGTTCTGCCCCTGTCTTGACATCATTTTGGTAAACACTATTCTTACCCCATGTTTTAGACGATGTCTTCTTTCATCTCATAGCCTCCTTTAGCAAACTATGGGATAGAACACACACCCCCTTCTTTAAAAAAAATTAGATTTATTTTATTTTATGTGCATGTGTGTTTTTCTTGCATGTATGTATGGGTACCATGTGCATGCCTAGTGCCTGCAGAGGTCAGAGAAAGGCACTGAATCCCCTGGAACTGGAGTTATGATGGTTGTGAGTTGCCCATGTGGTGCTGGGAACTGAACTTGGGTCCTTGACAAGAGCAACAAATGCCCTTTACCACTGAGACACCTCTACAGTTCCCATCCTGCCCTTCTTTAAGTTGCCTTTGTCCAGTATTTTGTCAGAGCAACAAGAGACATAAGCTTTTCCCCTTGGAGATCTTCTCGTCGTACAGTTAGTGAAATAATGAGAGAGAAAGGGAAGGAGAGACAGAGACAGAGACAAGACGGGAGGTAGAGATGAGATCTAACTCAGTGTATAAAAACACTTGCAATCCAATCCTTTAATTTACTTGACCTCAGGTTCCCAAGTTGTAAAATATGATGTATACTAACTTAACTGCTTGATCTGTGTCCTAGGATGGTTGTGTGCCCAAATTAGGATGCTGCTAAATGCACAATGTAAGTGTTATTCGAATAAAAAAGATCAGTGTTAAACTCATTATCAAAACCCATAGGCGATGGGCATCCACTTTTTATTCCACCTTTGCTTTCTATAAAATAGGAAATCACCAAATGAAAACTCCTGTATCTTTAGGATGCTGGTCTGTGAATCGCAGATTTGTCTCCACTAATGTGACACTTGACAACAAAGAAACAAACCCTGGCTGCATCAACACAACCATGTCTATTTTAAACGCAAAGTTGATCACCCAAAACCTCAAAAACCCAACTCAAATTTAGATCCTTCCGATCTCATGCCCGAGTCCAAGTCGTGGGCTTTCCTAGAGGTGGCCTGCTGGGAAAAGTGTCTGGGCTCCTCGCCCAGGCTTGTTCTAGTGGCTTTTTCCTCTCCCGCCCCACGCCTCCCCTCTCCACCCCCAGCCCTCAGCACACCTGTTTGCAGAGATCCTTCCTCTCTGCCCGGGCTTCTTGACTCTGGTCATGACCACCTGTTAAGGATGACGCAGATCCCGCCCTACGCACATCCTTGCCTTGTTACTGTCTTCAGGATCCCCAACTGGGCTGATTCACTTCACAGGTGGTTATTTTTAGCCTTTATCTCTTAGGGGTTCTGTTTTCTTTCCGCCACCTTTTGACCTGGTGGCTGGAAATAAAGTTTGCCTTCCATAAAGACGAGAAAGTTGTCAGCCATTTCCTTCCTGCCTGCATGAAAGGACAGGCCAGCAGAAGGTGGGAAGTAGCGGAAAGGCTCACTCCCTGAGATCTGAAAACACAGGCACCTCAGGAGTGACTCTTCAGTCGTCTGTGTACACTGCCCGGAGTCATGGCAGCAGAGAAGGGCGCTTACTTCCCGGATTCATCTTCAGAATGAGCACAGCTCTGAGTTGGTGCAGATTTTTGAAAGCAGAGGACCAGAGCTTGTATTGTCCTGCTTGCTATCTGCAAACTCTCCCCAGAGAAGGGGTTTTCAGGAGGCTCAATGGGCACTGATACCTTGCTTGTCTGTTCTTTGCTTTGGCTACATTTCTTTTTTTAAAAGAAAGAGGTACCTTATGTTCCTATGTCTTCATTACATTGTACGGTTTTACAAGATGAACGTTTCTTCAAGGGGTAGAACTAAAAACACCGGGATGCTGAGATTCCTGGAAGAGCAGGTTTCCCTTGGGACTACTTTACATGGAAATCTCTTGAGAGGATTCTTGTCGTTTCTACACTTAGCTAATGAAGGAGACATTCAGTCTGTTTTAAAAAGCAGCAGGAACAATCGCCCCACATTTTGTTAGCATGCAACAAATCTTGATCTGATTGCTGGAGATCAGAAGACACAGGCAAAGACAGTCCATCAAGAACATTCTGTCGCTCCACCAGCTAACATATTCCTTCATATGTGCTCTCTGGGAAGCAATGGCATGCTACTGTCATCTCTTTAGGAGGAAGCTTCTTTCCTCAACAAATTCCAGCTCACTCCTCAATGGTGTCTGCATGCTCAAAGCAAAAACCAGCTGTCAGTCAGGGAACCAGGAAATCTATGAAAGAGGTGTTCTCCCTTGCTTTCCTTGTGAGAAAACCCCAAATCTACCTGGTCATTTCAGGCTGAATAATACAGAAATGATAATCCAATCATGTCTAAGTCATTTTGACGTGACACAATGATTATAAAGACGCAGTCTCCATTTTAAGACTCCATTCTCTGTGGTCATAATCTGATAAGCTAACCTATGAAGATTAAGCTCTGTAAAATAACTCTATTTCCGATTTCTTGATAATCTCCTATCTATTATGCAATGCCATTAAATTTCACAAGCTTCGTAATACGTTTATTGGGAGATTTTAGTGTTTTTGCTCCACAACCTCTTATTCAAGATTTTTAAACAAGTGAGAGAAACTGTGCACATCTTCATGAGCTATTTTGTAGCTTTGGGATGCAGGATATAATTTAAAGTAGCATTTTTGATTTCTTTTATTTTGGAATTCTGATAATGTTCTTGGTGACCTTGGTGTGTAGGAGCAGCCAGGGCCAAGAAAATGTTGTTTTTCCGGCTTGCAGACGTCAGATTGCTTCCTTTGACACCTTGGAATGTCAGAAATTTATTAACTTCTTTCTTGAGGAGATGTTTTTCTCTTAGAGCACGAACACTGGGATAGAGGCATTCTGTTTACCTGTTGTCAAGTACTTTCCCAAACTCACAATCAAGTCTAGAAAGTGGGGCTGGCCATTGTTGTGGTTTCTTGCCTTACAGCTGGCTAGTGCTAATGACCGCTTTTCTCCCTCGGAGCTGGCATAGCACCTTTGGATGCTGGAAGAGCCAGTCTTCAGGGAGGAAGCTTCGAGGTCAGTTCCAAGTTGATTTCTCCAAGCCCTGTGTCTGAAGTGTGTGGTGCGCTCAGCAGTAGGGTCTCACCTTTAAGTTCTGGGAAGCAATCAAGGGCGATGGCAATCACCTGTGTTGTTTGAGGAATCTCTTGGACTATCCTGATCAACAACTTCAGGGGAGGCTTCCATCCTGATGCTGGGGTCTGTTTTAGATAGTCTCCTCAACTCTCAAAGGCCATTATCACTTTAAGTGGTATAACTTTACACACACACACACACACACACACACACACACACACACACTGCCCTTTTAAGTAAACATAAAATACTGTTTCCCTATGGTCTTTTCAAATATTCCTAGTGTTATTTGCTCCTCATCTTTTCCTCTATATTACCCTTTCTCCCCACCTTACCGTTAAAGTTTCCCACCCATTTCTCTCTAGGTCCCGTGTCCTACTACAGCCTCCTCTTAAGCATCTCTTCTGTCGTGGTCGTTTTAGACTTACCTTATTTCTGCCGGTGCTCCAGGTTATATACTTACGTCTAAAGTCAGCTTGATAAGATATCACCAATGGTGCAGTAGGGGTACTTATGTCTCGGGGTAACCAATAGCCATCTTATTGGATCTAAGGCCCCTTCAAGAAGGTAAGAATTCATGTCTGGATTTGTAAACACAGCCAACTACCCATGGGTGTTAAAGTCATGGATAGTAAAGGAAAACCTATGGCTACCACTTTCCTAAACTAACATCATTTTTAACTGCATTCTAAATACTTAGGGTGTATCTCTCACCCATATCAAATGCTCTTTTTTGTAGCAGAAGGGGACTATTACAGAAATCCACAGCTGGTCAATGCTGATAACAATGCAGTCCCAACTGAGCCATCTGCAACACAACCCTTATACTTGAGGCTCAGGGAAGTGAAGATATTTTATGGAGCCAAAGGCCCGGGACACCTGCTGTGAGATAGCATCTCCTGCATGTGGCAGGGGAGTTACCACCGTGGAATCAAAACAATATGGTTGCCTAAACCAGGCTAACATAGTGACGACGCCAGCTGACAGGCCAGCCTGGATAGGACACCTATCACAAGGCTATCACAAGGCTCTACCCCTAAAAGAAGCGCTCCAGGCTAGCAATGGCTGCTGAGACAGGATCCCTGACAAGCCATACACTTTCGAGCAGTCAGCCCTAAATGCAAATACAAACACCAAGTGGACTCAGCAAGATATAGTTATGTGTGTGTGTATATATATATATAATATATATTATATATATATAGTATATGTAGATAGTTATTTGAAATATATACCTATATATTTATATTAAAATTATGTTATATATAAATATATAAATAAATATATGTATTTACTTGAAGAAGAAGAGGTAATGAATTTGGCAAGAAATATTGAAACACAAGGGGAGGTGGAGAAGGGAGAGGAAATGGTGGAAATAACGTAAATACGGTACTCATGTATGAAATTCTCAAAAAAATTCAAAATTTAAATAAAAGGATAAACAAGTGCCCTCATCTCTCTCTCCCCCCACCAAATAAACAAAAACTATACAGCCAACTTTTGCCATCATTTCTGCTGCAAGGAAAAGTTTTTGTGACGCTTTTTTAGAAATTTAGTGAACAAATTAATTGAGATAGCAATAGGATCTGTAAAGGTTTAGAATAGGCAAGTGAAAGCCCTAAATAGTTAGCTGATTCATGATGTGTTGTGCAGGAGCCTGGGTGCATATCCAATTCTACTCCCTTTTATAAAGGGATTTTTGATAGAAGGGTGCAGGGTTGTTACTAAACAAGAGTTAGAAAGGAACTCATGGCAACAGATCGTTTCCCTTAGGAAACACCAGTCCTTCCTTGCCTTAGTTTTCCAGCCTTGTTTACATTTAAGTGGGCCCATTGACTGGTTCTGAGAACTCGGATGTAATTGGAAGGGAGTCTGGTTGATTTCATGTCTGCCCGGAAATGACCCAGGAGGACCACTCAGCTCTTTCTCCAGTCCTGGGCTGCAGAAGCCGGGTAGGGTTGAGGCCATGACGTCAAGTCCAGTGCTTCCTTAGAGTCCATTAGCTCTGGGGGCAGCCCACCTGTAATCCCAGAACTCAGGAGGAAGTCAGAAGCTCAAGGCCATCCTCGGCTATGTGAAGACCTTAAGACTGTCTTGGGATGTGTAAGACAAAGGAAAAGAAGAAAGAAATCCTGGCAGCCCAGGCCGTGAAATTCTGGTTTCAAAAGATGAAGAGACACTGTAGAGATTTTCCTATAGAAAGCTCCTCATTGTGCTTGTCATAGGTTAGGCATTAACCTTGGCTGTGTACGTTCATCTATGACATGGCCTTCCTTGGACTACCTTACCCAAGTGTATTACATTATTACTCATTGTTGACTTTTATTTAAATACCAGGCTCGCCATCCAAATTTTGACCATGGGTCTAAGCATTGCTTTAGAAACAACCATCCTAGAGTGAAAGATATTTATTCTCATAAAATTATCCTTTTTTTGTCTTTCATGTGCTTTTATTTTTTTCCTTCAACCAGAATAATATGATACCTAAATTCTGTCTGTAAACACAGGTTTATCCATCCCACTTACAGGCAAGGAAAATGCTTCTTCTTGAGTCGGTCCTACCATGGACCCTCTGGTCATCCAACCTGGGTCACCCCCTTGCCTGGCTTTGTCTTCATTGTATTGTGTGGCCACTTCATTGACTTTCATTCTAGACTTTAACTTTTCCATAACTTCCATGATATTGCTATGTTTTTCACAAAAAATGTGTCTGAGCTTTACTGCATTGCTACCACCTTTAGGGTCCTGAGCTTTCTTGTCAAAGGTCACTTCCAGAGGATGCACCTCCTTTCCCCCTTTTTCAGAACCACATTTTCCCTTCAGCAGCATCTCTTAAGCTTGTGGTTGAACTCTCTCATAAAATCATTCTTTTCCCATTTGTGTATGTATGTATGTATATATGTATGTATGTATTCATCTGTTTGTATCTATCTGTGTATCTATCTATCTATCTATCTATCTATCTATCTATCTATCTA
>LOEQ01014118.1:0-21362 GCA_001685075.1 Bramus lutescens | reverse complement strand
TATCTATCTATCTATCTATCTATCTATCTATCTATCTACTTACCTACCTACCTAGTAAAGCTTTGGCAGCTCTTTGTGTTTATTTCTACAGATTTTGAAAGGCCTAGACTTCCCCAAGGCCATGAGTGAAAAGGAGAAATTGTAGATGCGATTTCCCTGCAAGATTATACATTTTGCACACAGTTCAGAGTGGGGAACATATATAAAAATAAAATTTTGCTCCTGTGGCATTATTTAAATTTTTGGCCTGTGAGAAAGTAGAAATCAGTTTTGCATAAGATGGTCTGTGCAAGGTAGATAGCCCAGAGGTGATCGTCCCATTTTCTCCCTGAGAAATTTTTATTTTTGTTTTGTTACTTCAGCCCACTTCTCCTACATTCCTCCTTGTGGTCAAGGTAAATGGGTTTTCTTCCACAATTCATTTCCTCAGCTTCGTAAAGTGTGATTTTTTTCTGGGTGCCATAACCTTCGGTAAACACCTAATAAACGAATTGCCAGACGAACGGCTTTGCTAATGAGACTGTCCCTGAGAACTTCCTGCATGTCTGGTAGTAACGCTAATAGTGAGCATGTCCCAAACAATTACCACAACTCATGGATATTTGTTTCCTTTCACTTGTAAAATCCTTTTTTGGGGGGGGGTAATTTTGTCAGACTTAAAGACAAATAAAACAGCATTATCCTTCAGGGATATTAGAGTTTGATAAGCATTTATTTGTCTTCCCTTCCTCTGAAATCTTTGGAAGTTGCAAATAGAACATCTTTTGTCCCCAAATGTCCTTGTACATGTTTTCTAAAAAAAAAAAATCTCAGTCCAGTTAACAAATTTGGTAATTAACTTTCATTTAATAGTAGTATTTAGTCCAGCAGTTGGCAAATATACATGGCTTACCATCTGTGTTTCTAAATAGAGATTTATTGAGTCATAACTATGCTAGTGTTAATGACTGTTTGTCTATGACTGCTTCTTGCCTGTTTGTAAATAAAGTTTTATTAGTACACAGCCAGGTGCATTTGTTTGCAGGTTGTCTGTGATGGCCTTTTCTTATAATAGCAGAATTAAATGGCTTTGACAAACACTTTTTGGTGTGCAGAGCTGAAAAGATTTGCTAACTGATCTAGAGAAAATGTTTTCAACCCTTGATCTATTCAATAAACCTCGTAGAATTTCATTATTTTCCCCAATAATCTCATCTATTGCAAAAGAGAAAAATAAATTTTAGCTTGACATCCGACCTGTATCACATATTACACTAGTTATGTCTCTTTCTTATACCAAAAAATAATTCTTTGGCTATTTTCATTGCTCATTACCTTGACATTTTGGATACATGCAGATTATTTTACACATTATATCTCAGTTCAGGTTGTATTATGTTTAGATTTACACATATATTTCAGGCGTATGGTGTATACATCCTACCAAGGGGCGCATCTCTTTGTTTCATGGTCAGTTATGTTAGTTTTCATCTGTTTGCTTAGGGTGACATATAATGTTTCTGTTTCTCACTGTAAATTGCCCTATTTCCCTTTTTATAAATAAGTATCATGCAGGAAAATTGCTTTGAGTTTATATGATTATTCTTTCGTTGCTCTTCAAATTTTCCACAGTGGTTCTAGCATCCATTGCAATCTATTTCTGTAATTATTATTTTTACTCTATTTTGGAGGTGCCAAAGTAAGTTTTAAGACTCTGCATTTATCAGTTACAGTTTGTGTATGTATGTGTGTGTGTGTGTGTGTGTGTGTCTGTGTATGTATGTGAACATATTCGTGTGTTTGTTTCTATGTGTGGAGGCAGAGGCCAAAATCTGCTGTTCTTCTCCATCACACACCATTTAATATTTTGAGACAGGGCCTCTCACTGAACCTGCAGCTGCTGATTTAACCGGACTGGCTGGCCAGAGAATCCCAAAGACCCTCCTAAGTCCACTTCCACAGAGCTGGGGTTGCTGCTGTGTACTACTGTGCTGACTTTTTGGTGTGGATTCTATCTGATCAAGCTCCAACCCTCATGCTTGTCTGGTAAGCACTTTATTTACTTTGCCATCTGCCCCGTATTAGTTGTAGTTTTTAAAATGAAGCTGTCCCTCCCCTCTCATTCTTTCTTCCATTTCCACTTTAAAATTTAACTTTGTGGATTAGACAATGTAATTTTGATGCCTCAAAAGCTTCAGGCTAACTTTTGCTTGTGTATGTGTGTGTGTCAGGTGTATGTGACTTGTGTGTATATGTGTACATATGTGTGTCGGGTGTATGTGACTTGTGTGTATATGTGTACATATGTGTGTCGGGTGTNAAATGGGCCTGACAGCAAGGAGGGCAGTAGAGCTGGAGATAGAACTCAGTAGAACACAGGCCTACACATAGGCAAGGCCCTGGGTACAGTCCATTAGGACATCCCAAAAAGGATCTTAACTAGGTCTATCGTAGCAGAAGCTAGTAAAGGGCATATGCTTGGGAAGATGGCCACATTAACTTTAATTTTAGCCCATCTTGTTTCCTAAACTTTTGTTTTACATATGCGAATACTTTTTCTGTATGGATGTTATGTCTATCACGTGCTAGTCTGATACCTGCGGAGGTCAGAACATGCCATCAGAACATAGTTCTGATGTTACAGACAGTTGAGAAACAACATGCAGATGCTTGGAATGAGCCCCAGGTCTTCTGCAAAAACAGAGAACACTATCAACTCAAGGATTACCTCTCCAGACCCATTTCATCTTTATTTTCAAGGAGTGTAACAATGAAAAAGAACAAATGTGAAATGCGTACCTAATGTTCAAAAATCTGGGTTGCTAAACATATGAAAAATGAGACAATCATTAACAGTAATTAGTCTACCACATTCATGAACTTCAAATAGTTGTGTGGACTGCACATAACTTCTCAAATCTCCATTCAGGGATTAATTTTACATGAGATGTTCAGCAATTAACATTATCTTGAAGACAAATAATTGTGGTTGTCTCCAAATTTATTATATGTATACTGATTTTATGAAGTTCAGGTGAGCATAGCACAGTGGCTCACAGAATGGACTCTGGAGCCACAATGTCTGGAGAAGAGTTCTACCTTTATCACTTTCTGGTTGTATGACATGGGAAAATTTTTATCTAATTTCTCTGTAATTCAACTTTCTTGTCTGCAAAATGGAAATAATAATAGTGTCTATGTTATACCATTCTGATGAAGACCTATGTGATATTATTTTTATGAAAAATAGAGCATGTTTGTAACTCAGGAGAGTGATTGACACACAGCAATCACTATATATTATTTATTTAATGACACTGCAAAAATGTAGCTGTCCCCAAACATCAGCTTCCTGCAGTAGAATTTTTTAAGTTCACCAGTTCACAGGAGGTATGTGGAAAGGAGATAAGAGCTTGGGATCTTGGCCAAGAGCCCAGCTTCAAAGACCATGGGCCTGCAAATAACTGGAGAATTTGGAGCAAAGTTGAAAGTCCTCAGGACTGAGAGGAATGGAGGTTGGAACAGAACAGCCCAAAGGAGAGGGCTGCATGCCCAAACATGAGTAAGAATGGTTTCTGAACAAATGAGAGAACACGGGAGAACTAAGCTCCTTGAATTCTCAAGGGAATGACTAGGTAGATCAAGGGCATCTGTCTGATCTAGGAGTGAGTAAGGGTTTTTACTGTATCCTTCCTACAAAAAAGAACCCAGTTAACAAAGTGGATGAGGGACCCTTCCCGCCTAGAGTTACCAGACTTCCCAAACACAACTTCTGAGTATGAACAAATAAGGCGGGTTAACTTTGGTCACACGCATCTCAGAACTTATGTTCATTTCTCAGGACCAACAACAAAAAGAGGCTACTCCATAGCCAGGAACCATCTCCAGTCTGCAAAACTACAGTTGCATTCTGTAAGCTAATTGTCAATGAATGCCAGGCATGTAGATATGAAAGACCTATTTTATTAAACCAAGTATAGGACAGGCTCAGAAGATCAGGTGAAAGAGTTGCCTTGGATCACAGCTTGGGCAAGGCCTAAGGTCTCAAGTGGTAGAAATATTTGCCCTATACATGATCAAATATTTATTGAAGTCAGTCCCATGTATCTATGCCAAGATGAATTTTTGGTTCAAAGGCAAGAAGAATTTTCTAACCAACCTGTGGACAGGACAGATAAAATGGTAGTAATTGGCCTTCTAGACAGCAATCCACAATGAGCCAGTACTTAGAAAAGAAGGTGACTATGGGACAAAAGCTAAATTCTCAAGCCTAAAGAGATCACCAAAGACTACTAAAGCTACCCCATCCCTTCCTTAAACCTGAAGACTCAGCTCATCCCAAGAGAACACAAGGAAAGGGGCAGGAACAATGCACAGCCCCTGAGTAGTACGATGGAGCAGGGGACAGCTGTGGGGTCAGATTGGAGGAGAGGGCAGACTGTTCCCAGTGTCTTCCCTAGGCTCCTCTCCAAACTCCCATCACTGCTCTAGAGGCAGAGCTTGGGGAAGACCCACAGTCATAACATCTCAACCCTTAATTCCCATTAAGAATGCCTTACCTAGTTTACCTATACATCCACTAATCAGGGATTCGCTTGAGTTCATCATATTCCTCTATAAAATAAAAGATCATCGGTGAATGGTAGTAAAGGTAGTTAAATACATCAAGTCCTGTGGAGTTACCAGTAATAGTATATAAAATATTTCAGAATGATAATATTTCCTGGGTGAAAACTCAAGAAAGTTGTACATGGTTTTACAGTTCACAGTAATTGCTAAAGCTTCCAAGTTCCAGACTTCATCAAGTTGGTCTTTATCTACTCAAATACACCATAAAAAGAACACAGCCTAAGAACCCACCCTGTTAGTGTACTCAGTTCAACAGGTCTCCAGCATATTTACACAGTCATACAGCCATCCACACTATCTAACTTCGGAGCATGTTCACCACACCCAAAGAGGTCTGGCCTTCTAAGCAGCCCCTCTTCTTTCTCCCCACCACCAGCACCCTCCCCACCCTAGGCCAGCCCCTCACAATGACAAGCCTACTTCCTGCCTCTATGGAGTTGCCTATTTCAGACATTTTATATAAATGGAATCATATAATATGTAGTGTCCTGGCTACTTTTATGTCAACTTGACACAAAGACATCTGAGAGGAGGAAACCTCAATTGAGAAAATGCCTCCATAATTTCTGACTAGGGCATTTTCTTAAACAATGTTTGATGGGGAAGGGCCCAGCCCACTGTGGGTGGTACCATTCCTGGGCTGGTGGGCCTGGATTCTGTAAGACAGCAGGCTAAGCAAGCCAGTAAGCAGCACCCCTCCATGGCCTCTGCATCAGTTTCTGCCTCCAGGATCCAGTCCTGCTTGAGTTCCTGCTCTCACTACCTTTGATGATGAACTGTGAGCTAAATAAACCCTTTCCTCCACAAGTTGCTTTTGGTCATGGTGGCTCATCACAGCCATAATGACCCTAACTAAGACAAGTGGTATTCTGTGTCTGGTATCGTTCACTGTTTTTCTTCCGTTAGGTATTTTCAAGGATGTTAAACATCAATTACTACTTTGTTTCCCAGCTGAATGCTACTCCAGAGTCCAGATTCACAATCCACGGTTCATCCAGGTATCAGCGGGCACATGCGAGTCATCTCTACTTTTTGGCCAGTATAAGTAATGCTACTATGAGCATTTTTTTGCATGAGGGTTTTTTAAATATGTGCTTTTAAGTTTTCATACTTTCATTTCTTTACTGGCTGGTGTGTACACATGCAGAGATCAGAGGACAACTTGAAGGAACTGGTTCTCTCCATATGGGTTCCAGGAATTGAACTCAGGTGGTCAGGCCAGGCAGCAAGCACCTTTANGAGAGAGAGAGAGAGAGAGAGAGAGAGAGAGAGAAGAGTCAAGCAGGGTGGCACACATCTTTAATCCCAGCACTCAGGAGGCAGAGGCAGGCGCATCTGTATGTTTAAGGCCAGCCTAGTCTATAGAGCAAGTTCTAGGACAGGATCCAAAGCTACAGAGAAACCCTGTCTTGAAACAAAACAACACAAAACAAAAATCAAAAAATCGAATTAAACAAAAAGAGGCCATGAATTTAAGAAGTAATTTGGAGTATCAACATGGGAGGATCTGCAGTGAAGAGAGGGAGATATTACATATTTTAATTAGTATTTAAAAGACAAAAGGTATCTTATTATATATTCTGCTCTTTACCTTGCTGTTTCTACTTACTCTGTTGGAATTTATATTTAGAGAAATGTCCATGTCAATACATAATGAGCTTTCCCCTTTTTCACAAGTATATAGTATGTAGCCATGTGGAGATAGAGAGATAGATAGATATCATAGATAGATAGACAGACAGACAGACAGACAGACAGATATGGATATAGATATAGATGAGTCCATTGTTTACAGTTATGGATTTCTAGTGTTTTCTTTTCATTTTATTTATTTATATCAATCCAAGTTGCCCTCCCTCCTCTCCTCCCATTCTTCCTACCTTCCACCTATCCCATTCCCCGTGTGCTCCTCAGAGAGGGTAAGGCCTCCCCTGGAAAGTCTGTCCCATCACCTCTTTGAGGCAGGACCAAGACACCCCCCCCAACGCACCATACCTAGGCTGAGCAAGGTATCTCTCCAGAGGGAATGGGCTCCTCTAGTGTTTTCTTATGACAAACAGTGCTGTAAGAAAGATGGGGTGTACCAACTAAAAATCTAGTGAGTCAAGAAGAGCTGGCTGCACTAAATGGATGGGATGGGAGTTCTGATCACAAASAAAGGAAGAGATGAGCCAGGCAGTGGTGGTACGRGCTTCTAAACCCAGCACTRAGGAGYCAGAGGCAGGTGGATCTCATGAGTTTAGCCTGGTCTACAAAGTTCCAGGAGAGCTAGGACTTCATAGAAAAACCCTGTTTCAAAAAACCAAAAGAAAAAAAATAGAAAAAAAAAGACAAGCAAATGGAAATGTCAAACGGATCAAGTGGCTCCCAAAACCTAGTGACATGGCAGATTATTTTTGTGCATACAGAGAAGATGCCATCTAGAAATCTTATGCCAACTATGCTAAGATCACCTTTAGTTAGTAAGCCACCCAGAGAGTAAGTAGTTTTTGATCCCAAGTCCGCATTCTTTACAGTAAATCAAAGGGCCTTGCTTTTGATTTTAAATGAATTTAAAATATCCAACTTAGTAAAACACATTACTAAGCATGTACACATCACATATTCATGCAGAGCCACACCAGGAGAGATTAGTGGCAACTAAGATCTACTTCTCAATTAAGAGGGTGCCTTGGTGTTCATTAAATCTTTAGGCTGAAAACCTCTAAAGTACTTGGCATCCAAATGTTCATGTTGTTTTCTTTATCTATTAAAAAAAGGAAAGGAGGCCTCCCAACTGGGGATTAAAATGTGAGCAACCTGAGCTGGGCACAAGCCCTTCTGGGATGAGCCTGGAGACATGTCACTGAAGCATACGACCAAGAAAGTGCACAGCTCTGAGTCACAGGTCTGACCTTAACCTGCATGCTGGGAACACAGTGGCAGCCCTGCTCATTACGTAAGTCTGACATGGAATCGCCAACTCTATCTACCTCAGAAACTTTACAGTTCAGCCTGCAATAGTTTCTGCTTCAAAGCCCAAGAGTACCTTGACTCCTAGAGCCTCAACGCCCAGTCCTTTCTGAAACAGGCACCGGCTTTTGAAAAGGTCACAGAAGAACTGAAGGAAGGATGGAAGTCCCTGACTGTCTGTGTGACTGGTTACCCCGCTGCTACAGACGCGCAAGGCAAGGAAATGCCACAGCAAACATTACAAAAANCTTCAAAGCCCAAGAGTACCTTGACTCCTAGAGCCTCAACGCCCAGTCCTTTCTCAAACAGGCACCGGCTTTTGAAAAGGTCACATAAGAACTGAAGGAAGGATGGAAGTCCCTGACTGTCTGTGTGACTGGTTAACCCGCTGCTACAGACGCGCAAGGCAAGGAAATGCCACAGCAAACATTACAAAAAATTAACTCTGGGTCCAAGAGAAGGATTGATGTTCATAAATCAACGGAACCAAAACTGGGATGTTTTTGATCAAACACCTCCTCCTCAAAGCTCAGAGATCTAAAAGAGGAGGTAGAAAGGCTGTGAGAGTCAGAGATAGTGGGAGACTCTGAGGGAATTCTTTTAAAAGCACACAGGCTATTTTTTTGCTAGACGCTGATGTGGAGCGTTGTAGCAAACCAGGACTATGAAAATACAGGAAAACCTAATTACTCTTATTTCCCTCCAAGGTAGCTCCCCATTTAATGCCACAAATACATACTTAAACTAATATAAATACATACTTACACTTATATAAATTACCATTTTGGATCAGGAACTGTACAGGGAAGACATGAATTCAGGAATGTAAAATAAGGTATTTAATTTCCAATCTCTTTGAACAAGTTCACAAATCATAAAAGCAAGGGCTGGGGGTACACACCTATAAATTGAGCACTTGGGAGCCAGAGGCAGGACTGTTACTACAATTTCCAGGATAGCTTAATATATAGAGCAAGAAACAGGCAAGCTCGGACAACCTCCCAAGACTGTCTCAAAAACCAAACAAAAAAATCAGTTTAAATTTTAGTACAATTAGATTGAGATAACAAGATTGAACTTAAATTCATTTTAAGTTTTTATTTAACAAAATAAGAGTAATGAACATTTTTTTTTCTGGCTTTAGTGTGCTGTACCTAGAGGAGAGACTCCAGTCTTGAAATCAATTTCTCTGCAAATGTGATGGTCAAACTACCAAGTTATTTACCCGAAAACTAATTTTCTTTCATAGATGAAATGGTGATATTGATGGCTGTCCTGCTTTCCCTGTATTTCAGTGAATGGGATGTGCTCAATATTGTATATCTAATATCAATACATAAGTTAATTAGGCTTTGTTCTAAGTAGATACTCTTATTTTGAACATGACTCACGTGTATCACATGGCACAAACCATCATTATGAAAAGACCAAGATCTGAAGGAGTTTATGCTATCTCAGGATGCTGAACACAAGCTTCTCTTTGACCTCATTGGGAAAATGTTGGAGTATGACCCAGCCAAGAGGATTACCCTCAGGGAAGCCTTAAAGCACCCTTTCTTTCACCCCCTTAAAAACACACATAGTATCTAGAGTGCTCTGAAAGAGACCTTACAGACTACATCAGTCCAGTTTGAAATACTATTATTTTGTATAGCTTTGAACATTTCTTAGTTTTTTCATTGTTTATATGATTTATTAAATACATGACCAAGCCAAATAACAAGCATCTTTCAGTAATTACAGAATGACTAATTTGGAACAAGCTTTGTGCTTATGAATTTAAAAAAAAGACCAAGAATCTCTGTGGTAAGAATCCTCTCCCTCATGCTGGCCTGAACTTTCAAGTCCATTGGATTTAGAAAATAGTAATCTAGTTTTTTTTTCAGTTTCACACAGAGTTGAACTACTCCAATCCTCTTGTACTTAGATAGCATCTGAGTCTTTGCAAAGACCCAAGTAGCTGGGAACAAATGTATAGAGGCAAGCTCACACAATTTTGGTTCTTTGCTTTGATGTACAAATCAAAGCACTCTCCTCTACATACTTGCATAGGGTATTTTTAGCTGCTCTAAGTAATTGACATGCTCTACCCTTCATTCTTTACAAAGAATATAACTTGGAAAGACTTCAACAAGTGAAGAAGTGTAACTAAAGTTAGTTGTAAGACTTTTATTTGGGGGAAGAGGCAATAAGAAAAGGAACACTTCTGTTCTCTGTTGTTTAAAAGGACTAGAGCTTTAGCAACGACTTGAAGAAGTGATTAATCCCTCTGTAACACAGCCAGGACGGGGTTTATTTTCCTACTGTTATGATGGTAACACAGAACACACAGAACAACAATATCAAATATCAATTCCCTCCAGAGATGTAACTTTCTAAATGTAGTAATTAGTAATTTGTCAAGATTGTCATTAGGCACACAAACAGACACTCACTACCCAGCAATCTCAACTTCTGTGCCACCTTCTACGTTAAATCCTCAAATGCTAGCAAATGTAAACCAGGTCCTCTTTTAATGGCACAGCATTACAGGTGCTACAGATGGACGAACCAAGACATTAGATTAAGTACCTCGTCTTTAGAGAAGTGGGTGAGGTCAAACTAAGAATAGAAGCCCAAGTATTGTCACCTGTTGTAAGCGTAAGTCCAGAACCCTTACCATCTTCCTACAAGCCCAAATCACATAGTGTAATCAAGTTTTAAATACTTTAAACATATGTCTTATAGTTCCTATCATTCATCTTCTCAACTCATTTATAGAAATATCACTGAACCAAGGGTGGTACTGTACATATGAACTACAGAATACTAAGTATTTCTATGCAAACTTTTATGGGTAAAAATAAATCTGATTTGAAAGCTTAATGTACATACCTAAATTCTAATGGAATCTTTCATACATTTGACCTATTACAGAAACTAGATATAGGTTAAAACTCAACTCTTACACTATATATAGTAAATCAGTTTTATTATGGGTGATCATGAAGCCATCAGAGGACAGGTCAGTCACATTCTGAGATCAAAGAGCAAGTCGGTGGTAGATGAATCAAACATGCTGTAACCTAATAGTCTCTCTCAAGACCCAAGTACACATAATCCCACCATGCCAATGAGTTTTTACAGGCAGCAAAGGGTCATGTGTCTGTTTGAAGCAGTTGGTCAAGTTTATATAGATCTTTATGTATAATTCTTTTAAGTTCATGCTCTCCCAACACAACAGAAGTCTATTTTTCAACCCAACCAACAGCAGTCGAAACCAAAGAGAAAGCAGAGGAGTAACCCATACAGGAGGTGGGGAAAACTACTTAGAAATGCTTTTAAGGGTCTTCCTGCCCAGTTCCCTCAAGAGCGCTAGTGAAGACTTCCAGAAGGAAGCATGCCCAGTTAGCCCCATGGGCCAGTTGGGGGATGGAATGAGGGACCTACACAGCTTTGGAAGAATAGAGGGAGAGCTCTCTGCATAAACAGGTACAAAACGCCATGCATCGAAACCTTTCATTTCCATCCCGCACGCTCTGCTCAAACTGTAGCGAGTGTTGTTTTAATAATTTGCACTTAACACTTTGACTTTAAGACCAGGGCTTGGGATTGAATCCAGCACACACCAATCTAGCTGCTCTCCTGCCTTCCAAATGCAACAGGGACGGTGGGAAGGACCAACATCTGATGACAACAGCTCTTTTAAGGATGATCCTACCTCTCTATAAGAAGTTTTCTAGCTTCTAACTGGTGAAAATGAAACTTGCAAGCATACCCTGCTTCAATGAGAAGTCAGCAGAGTCCAGGTCACAGAATGAGTTTGTTTTAAAATGAGCCAGTGGGGTTTTATCAACTCTACGCCAGAATTCCAGAAAAACTATTACTTTTAAAAGTAAAGTTGAGGAATTTATTTTATTTCATGGCATGCTATGCCAGTTTAGGCACCTTAGTGCAGTGTTCAAGAAGCTAGACTTTGCGTGTATAAAATGTCTGAAGTTAACTGCTGAAGAAATCCACTAGCTTTACATTGAACTATAGCCCCAAGTAAAACAGACTGGCTAATAGACATACACAATATAAACAAGCAGAACATACTGTTGTTATTGGCAGACTACGGATGAAAAATATACAGAATGTTCACAAATGTTGAGAGAGAGGTTTATGGTATTATGGTTCTCTGGATGCAGTTAGTAGAGTACTTGCCTACCAGNCAGCACACACCAATCTAGCTGCTCTCCTGCCTTCCAAATGCAACAGGGACGGTGGGAAGGACCAACATCTGATGACAACAGCTCTTTTAAGGATGATCCTACCTCTCTATAAGAAGTTTTCTAGCTTCTAACTGGTGAAAATGAAACTTGCAAGCATACCCTGCTTCAATGAGAAGTCAGCAGAGTCCAGGTCACAGAATGAGTTTGTTTTAAAATGAGCCAGTGGGGTTTTATCAACTCTACGCCAGAATTCCAGAAAAACTATTACTTTTAAAAGTAAAGTTGAGGAATTTATTTTATTTCATGGCATGCTATGCCAGTTTAGGCACCTTAGTGCAGTGTTCAAGAAGCTAGACTTTGCGTGTATAAAATGTCTGAAGTTAACTGCTGAAGAAATCCACTAGCTTTACATTGAACTATAGCCCCAAGTAAAACAGACTGGCTAATAGACATACACAATATAAACAAGCAGAACATACTGTTGTTATTGGCAGACTACGGATGAAAAATATACAGAATGTTCACAAATGTTGAGAGAGAGGTTTATGGTATTATGGTTCTCTGGATGCAGTTAGTAGAGTACTTGCCTACCAGGCATAAGATCCTGGATCCAATGCCCAGCACAGCCTAAAACTGCATTGTTGGTGCACACACCTGTAAACCCAGCACTGGGAAGGGAAAGCCAGGAAGACCAGAAGTTCAAGGTCATCCATAACTCTTAACTGCATAGTAAGGTGAAAGAAAGCAAGACTGAGCTATGAGACCTGGATGTGGGAAAAGGTGGAAACTTAATGCAAGCAGGCGGTGGCTTCCAAACAGTATTTAAGACCATGGGCGAGCAGTGCCATGTGGAATGGAAGGAAGCGGAGTGAGTGCCACTGCCTCTAAAGGAAAGGACTCTGCCAAACTCATCTGAAGCTTCTACTGGCACAAATGGGGAATCCCTAAAAATCTCATACTGAACAGCAATGCTGCACATATGCATATTCAAACTTTTAATAAAGTTTCCTAGTCCCTTCATAGCCCCATCTGAGGGATGATGCTGGAGCCAGCCTCCACCCTCCTAACTGTACATCCCTCTTTATGGCTGTTTCAAATTTAAAGTGTATACTCATCCTTTCCCAGATTCCTGACGGCACCAGAAAAGACTAAATATAACAGATGGTAAGTGCCCACTGTAACTGGAAACCCAAATGTAACATCAGATCTCACAGGCCAGTACCTTAACACCAATGGCTTTAGTGTAATGGCCTTTCTGAAAACCTTTTGTCTTTACACTCCCAACAGAAATGCTACACTGACATTGATGGATGACTAATAAGTGCTAGTCAAAATTTTTTTAGGCTGCCATTAATAACCTTTACTTACTTTACTTTAAAGCTGATCAGTAAGAGTTCCTTCAGAATGCTAAAACAGTATAAAACACAGTCGGATGTGTCTTGTTTTAAGGTTTTTAAAATAATACAATGTTCAAAATGCATGTCAACTATTGGTCCAACCTCTAAAACACTTCTGTAAATTTCAAAGTTCTATGAACTATAATGTAAACATCAAACTAGAATGACTTTCTGTACTCTTAGTGCTTATTAAATCCATGGAGTTTAGGTACCACAAACCCAACCACACTGCAGACTTCATACAAAAAGTAATGCCACACTGGAAAAAAAAACACTTCCTTTGACTTCCTGCCTCAAAACCTAACTCTAGCTCCCCCCATACATTATGGTACCTAAGACTAACATTGCATGCTACTCTCCTCAATACCAACTGTCTGATTTCAAATGAAATCATTCACATGAAAAGAACCCTAACTATATTTCCTAGGCTGGCCTTCCAAGACTCAATAGCACAAAAAAACGAAATCATGAAACGTGGTGGGAAAGAGAACAGTATCTGTGTCTGCATACTTGCTGGAGAAATAGAATCCCTAGAATCTGAAAATTGTGCATATTTCCACTCCAGTTAGTACCTCTTCTTAGTCACTACCAAAATAAACACCAAGATTTGAGCCAAGTCTGATAGCATCATTAAAATGCAAAATTGAAGTCATGGAATAAAATCTACGGCAGTTTGTTTAGGGTTAAATCATCCAAAATTTAAGTCAGATGATATGATAAGCCAAATGTAGTAAAAGGTTTAATTAAAGGATCCAGGTGATATGAACCTCCGTTCACTGTTGGAATTCTCAAGTTTCCTCTCTGAAGAACCTAATAAAATCAATGGGACAATGCTATGTTATAATGAGAAAGAAAAGACTTTCATGAAACAGAAAGCTACAATGGCATCAATAATGTGGCTACCGGAGGAAAAGGAAGTGAAACAAAGATCTTCAGAATTTTCTGTGTGATACCAGGTAATGCCATCATTAAGTGATATAAAGCCTTTTGTTCAGTTTGTCACTAGACAACATCTACCAACCCCCTGGCACCAGACAATAATGATGTAGAGAAAGTAAAGAATTCCCAGGGGTGTTGTTCCCTGGGAATTTCCAGTTTCCTGTGGAAAGGTGAACGCAATCTAAGATGGTAAATCTCAATAAAATCCTTTACTCTTTATGATTTGAACAGTTTCAGTGGGAGAAAGGGGAAAAAGAGAGGGGCCAATAGGTCAAGAACCTGTACAGTTTTATAAAGATTGACGCAGTACAGAAGATGGGGCTGGGAACACACTTTGGGTTCAAAAATACTGGAGCATTTTGTACTGTCTCCCAGCTCAACCTGTCATGTGAGCCAATACAAAGGGTGGAATACATCATCTCCACTTAGTCTGCAGTTGAAGCATTAAAAGGAACTCAGGACACCATTGTACAGGTGGCTGGAGAGATGGCTCAGCAGCTAGGAACACTGGCTGCTCTTCCAGAAGACCTGAGTCAAATTCCCAGCATCCACATGGCAGCTCACAACTATCTGTAACTCAGTCCCAGGGAATCTGATGCCCTCTTCTGGCCTTTGCAGGCACAAGTTACACAGACATACATGCACGTAAAATAGCACAGCCAAGAATAGCCACCACACACAAAAAAATTTAAAAAGGCAAAATGGGTTATAAATCTCCTAGGCAATATACACTAGTAACTGTGTATGTAAATGCTCACCATAGTTCACAAAATCTCTACTGGTTCTAGGAAAGAAACCCATGGAATACTTTCAGCAAATTATTTTTCTAAGTCTTGAATAATGTATAGAACTAGTTATATCACACATGCAAAACTCATGATTTAAGAGATGCCCACAAATCTCAATGACGAGCACAAATAAACACTAAACTACGTATGTGCCATAGCTTTTCTCTTCAGGTAAAGAACAGTTTAAGAAACTATTTAGCCAAGAGTTGGATATCCTCAGTGAGAGATGGTCTATGCCTGGCAAACAGGACAAGAGAATGTGGCTACTCTTCTCAATGTATTCTACACAGATCATGCACGTCTCCTTAAATTGGCTTCACTCTTACTGCTGTTTTAAACAGAGCTGAAATACTACCAATGAAAGAAGTAATGAAATACATAAGTTATAACAATTATCAGCATAGTACACTGGGTTTTCACCATGTGACATAAAGCGGATAGGATAATGATAATGAAGATGGCAGAAGTATTGTTCATTTTTAGTGTTACTGAGGGTTTCTGGCCTCAGTCTGTGACTTCCCTAAAAGCTTTACCTCAGATACACTTCTCATATGGCCAGAATGACATTTATAAGAAGCACCTATGAACTTGACCTAATACATTTACCGAGTTCACAGTTGTTTCTAAGGTAAGTGAGTCAAGTTTTCAAAACCAGAAACTAGGGAGTATCCAACATTCATCTCACAAATGTGGATCTTTCCAAGCGTGCATCTGCTGCTGCTTCTCAAGGCTTTGACCTATTAATAGAAGAGGTGATGACAGGTAGACAAGGTCTTAAAACAACTTCCACGTCTTTGGAGACTTTCTGATATCTCAGATGAAGTTTTTATTTTTACCAATATGTACTGGGCCTGAGTTAAACTTGATGATAAATCTGAGCTCTATTATTTTATGCTTGCAGAGCAAGGTCAGAAGAACATAGGCTGCTTCCCTTTGCTACAGCCCTTGCTGCAAACCTTATTAATCATTTTCTGATTCCTGTGTTTGGGTTTTAAGAAAAGTTCATGTGAGTTTGTTCTTAGAGAAGGTGAAAGGAACTAAAAAAGACATTTTTCATGAGTAGAACAACACATTATGCACTAGACATAAATACAGTAATATACTCTGGCTTTATTTGGGTTTTAAGAAAAATTCACGTGAGTTTGCTCTTAGAGAAGGTGAAAGGACTTAAAATAGACATTTTTCATGAGTACAACAACACATTATGCACTAGACATAAATACAGTAATATACTCGGGCTTTATTTTGGATAAATTATTGCATTTCCCGACACTGGAATGACTCTGAGGTGCCCAGCAAACATATAAAAGAGACTAGAAAGCGCCGTATGATATCTAAAGCAACTGAGGCCCAACATGGTTTGACTCTAGCTTCCTCAGACAGACACTGTGTCTTTATTCACACGAGTGAGGTACAGAAGAAATGATGGATTTGAATGTCGGTGCCCAAAGATGACTTCTATGGGAATTCTGGTCAAACTAAACCTTTCTTGCGGTGTCTATGGTGCAGTTCCACACATTTAAACTCTGAGACATAGTCTAAGCAATTATGAACATGTAAATTTATAATCCTATAATGAGTAAGAATTTGAAAAATAAAGTATGTTCTGTACAATCAATGTTCCCTCTGACTTAGTATCCTTACGATAAGCTCTCTAATAATATCTTCACAAGAACAGATCATTCATAATAGCTAACAGATACTTTATTTCACCAAAAAGAAAATTACTCTTTGGACACCAGTAGTACTGAATACATATGTGTGCTGTTGAGTGTGATGTGTACTCTGACTGAGGACTGTAAAAATCAAAGATTCTGGGGGCTGAAGAGATGGCCAGCAGTTAAAAGCACTGGCTGCTCTTGAGGACCTGCGTTCAATTCCCAGCATTCACACAGCAACTCAGACTGTAACTCAATTTCCAGAGGCTCTGATTCCCTCTTCTGGTTTCTGCAGACACCAAGCAAACACATGTACACAACACACACACATTACAGAGGGGAAGCAAACACTCATCCACATAAAGCATTCTTTTAAAAAAACACAATTTGCAAATTGAAAAAAAATCAAGGACTCCAGAGAGACCACCTTTGAAAGTCTGGTTAAAAGTCCTTCTGTAAGTGAAGCGCATTTCTTTCTTCAAGTGAAAATGAATTCCTTTTCAGTAAAAGGCTGGGCAAAGTTAGGAGATGTTACAGAAGGTCAAAATTAAGTTCATTAAATCCCAGACTCAGATTTAGTCACCATAGAGACAGGGGAGATAAATAAACCAGTAACCTTAACAAATATGCTGCACCTTTGCCAGACGGATCTGACTTACCATTATTTGTACTGAAGTATCTTTTAGTCCAAACAAAACCAACTGTGAAGACTCCAAAACCAAACAGAACTAGACCCAAAAGAAATATGAATTGCTCATGCAAGCAAAGGGCAAGCAAGAGAGTCAAGAGTTCCCCCTCCCTAGCAATGTGCTCTCCATTCCCCTTGAAAAATGCCTGCAACATGAAGCTCTAGAGGCAATGACATGTGGGGGAAATATGTGGTGCCAAAGCCAGAGGAAACCATGTCAAAAAAGGAAAACAGACATGAAGTAACTGACCTAATTAAAAAGCAAACAAGTTCATGTGAAAGACAACATGGCAGAAGGGAAGGGGCACTGGCCAGGACCATTAGCCGGAAAGTGAATTTTGCCGGCTTCTGCAAAGGAATGGAGATGATGGGCTAGATATCCATCGCCCTCTGGTTAGAACATCATGAAGATTCTTCTCCAGGGTATACCGGACCTTTAGACATGAAGACTCATCCCCTGCCTGGTACTGGCCTACATCATGAAGCTCTGAAACACAATATGTGTTCTTGGTCATGGAGGTCACCAAGAACACAGAAGAAGAAAGAGATGCAGGAATTTGAGCTAACGGGATAAAAATACACAAGGAAGACTTGTACCATTGAAACTCCTTGTTTACGTTCTAGCCAGGGCCAAAGGGACATGTTTCATGGTCATTTACTTACTGTATGGTAGCAGGAATAACCAACCTACGAGAGTTTGTTTCAATCAGTTACCTACTATGTGATAAGCAGGAATATTCCATGTTTCTCAACCCTGAAGTACAAGCTTACATTAAAATAAACAAGCATCATAAAACGGCAATAAAATGGTACTTACATTCATCCACATGCCCTCCAGTTCTTGTCCGTACATCCATATCACCTTGTAGTTATAACCACGATAGGTGAGTGTGTGCATGCACGCATACATACATACAAACATACATACATACATACACACACAATTTGTAGCCTGTACCATAGCAAGCTTTTGTTAGCTGTATTCTTTCGTATTAATAAGCAAACATCAAAACCTAAAGTTTTAAGAAATTCATAGCATTCCACTACAGATCCATCAAAATTTACTTAACCAGAAGTTTTTGTTGAGCCTTAGGCCTGCAATCCCAGCTACTTGAGAATAAGGCAGGAGGATGGCAAGTTCAAGGCCTGCCGGGGCTACAGAGTGAGTGCCAAGACCAGTGTGGGGAATTTGTTGAGACTGTCTCAAAATAAAGCAAAGAGAAGGCTGTAGAGTGCTTGCCTAGCATGCACAGAGCCCCAGGTTCAATGACTAATGTTGAAAAAGATGTACCTGTTGAATAAATGGGCCACCTTTCTAATGCTGGACAATTAAATTTGTTCTAATTATTTATTCTTACAAGTAACACTGTGATGGGGATACCTCAACGCGGGTCATTTTTCTCCTTTTCTAGGGATAATGTGCTTAGAACACCCTTCCTCAAACAGGATTACAAGATTCAAAGCTACTAATAGTTGACGCCTGCCATTTACAAGGTAGTTTGAGTCACTTTCTCTTGTTTTAAGGGTGAACCTGAGCTTGGTTAGCATTTCAATAGTTTGTCTTTAAATTTCACTAAGGCTAGATGGGTTTTCATGTATCTACTCACTTTGTGATACAATGTGACTGAATGGCTTTTAGCCATCTACCTCCTGATGAGTTCGTTCAGCCAGTAGTTCTAGAACATGCACCTCATGCCAGGCCTATGAAGACCTCGCTTCCTGCACAACTTCTGTACATAATATAGAAATTACTTTTCCTATTTGCAGCCAATTTTCTGGGCATGATTTCCTTTTTGTTAAAATTATACCGTTTCGCAGTAGAGATGGAAATATATGAATATATGAATCTATCTTCTTTTCTGACTTTTCTACCTCGTTACAGCTTACATGGTAATTTCACACCTACAGACTTGATAATTAGCCTATTTCCTGTGGTCTTTGTTCAAAGTATTCCAAAATTCACATAAATATGTTCGCAGATACTTAAAGTTCCTATCCATAATTCATAATTCTTCTGCTCTAACATAAGTAACATTTTTACTAGAAGCATATAATTTAGAACAAAAACTGAACACAAGTTTTCTTTATCCTCTACATGTGATATGTTGTATTGAAACTAGTTGTGTTTTTCAACTACCTTGCTGCAATCAGAAGGGACCTCGGGTGTAGCTGAGAAAGACTGACCCGATGCCAGCCTTTGTGAGAGGCTACTGCTCGCCCTCTCTTGAGCCAAAGGAACAACAATGGATCTGCATGAGGCTTTTCATCTCTGGGACGCTTTAGAGTAAAACCCTTTTGTGACTGAGAGCAGCGGAGGCCCGGACAACCAGCAGTGTGACAAGCAGGATCTCCAGTCCTATGTCACAATGTACACTTTCAAGTTTGAAAAGCCCCGAGAGAGACCACAGGAATCTTCCAGAATAAGATTTAGGAAAAAAAAGGACTCATGTGTTTTGATGCTCCTCTTAATCAGGTACCACCAGATTAGGGTTCACCTGCCACCCGTTTAAAGCACCTCCTTAAAATGAACATAGATGGCTCAGGCCAGAAAAATAAGCCAAATGATCTGCAAGAAAGGACAGTCTGAACTTTGCCCCCACAATGTTGTCTTGAAGTGAAGTTGAAAAGCCAAGCGCCCATGTGAGCAAGGTGTTCTAGTGCCAACAGGCCCCACCGTCTGTGTCCCGAAGACTGCAGAGAGCTGAAGGCTGTGGCAAGTCTCGCAGCCTGTGCTCTCCCCAAAGGAACAGCAGCAATTTGGCTGCAGCCTATTGTAGCCAAATGGGAACGTAGGCTTGGTGGTGCCAAAACTTCTGTTATTTCAAGAGATGGCAAAGTGGATGTTTAAGAGTGTGAAAGCTCTCGATTTTTCAAGGCTGGCAATGCACCCACATTTTCAAAGAACACCTCTGTGTGCCAGATCCAGCCTACCAGTGTGAGACTAAGGCTCTAGATGGAAGAGTTCTCAACACTTTAAGCCTGTGTAATCCATCTGTGCTGATTTGTACGCTGACTATGTGGGCTCCAAGAAGAGAAATCACATCAAAATCAATGGCACACATCAAATCACTATGACTACTGTCTTCGAAATTTTTGTTTGGTGAATATTTAAAAAAAACCTGCCAGATCAATAATGAAAATAAGCATATGGCAGTTATACAAATATTTCCTAAATGTGAAATGTATCCAATTCATTAACAATATTATCATTTCCACAGTACAATTAAAGTACTTTATTTAGCCCAGCCCATGTGTCAGCTACAAGTACCTTGTGAGGGTTGGCGAAATGGCTCTGTGGCTAAGCTGCTTTTCTAAAGGACGCAAGTTTGATTAGCACTCACAAGGGATTGCAAATCAAATTATAAGCAATCCAGCAACCCCTTCTGGTCTCCTCAGGGACTGCATAGACATATATGCAGGCAAAACACCCAACACACAGAATTTTTGTCTTTAGAATTTTTCATAAAAGAATTATGTTGTGTTCAACTGTATTCCAAACAACTCTGTAAACTGAAGGCAGCCAAATGGAGTAATGTCAAGCCCTAGAATCGCAAATTTTGTGGAAGATAAATGCTGTACCAATCTTAAAAGGGGACACATCATTTTAAAATTTAACCATCCTCCTATGGAACTTGAAAACACCATTTTCCTGAATAATTTAACTTTCTCCCCACCAAAAAAAAAAGTTTAAAAAAGTAGGGTCTGACATGCAGAGTTTCCATTTGGTCCTAGACACAGCTGTGTCTGCAACCAGTGTCACCTACTTTTTTGCTCATACCTGCTTGCTATGGAGGTAGCAGCAATTGCAGGCATTTTCAGTCTTCTTCCAGTAAAGGGAAAATAATCTAGGTATGCCCTACACCTGAGGAATATTGCCTCTAAAATGCCTGACTTCTGTATGACACTCCTGCCTTGGCACACAGTGGAGCTCAGCAGATTAAAGGAAGAACAAGACTCAGCAGTATAAGCCTGCATGTTTCTGTAATGTTAAAAAGAATATGGGGAAAAGGGACTAGCAGAGGTTTACCTATGTAGAGAAAGCGCCAGCACAGCAACCATTTCACGTAGAAAACTGGAAATCTCAACAAGTACAGGGCTTGCAAATACCATGTCTCTCCTCTAAATACAGAGACTGGGGG